>JAEANM010027779.1:0-10482 GCA_017656035.1 Myanophis thanlyinensis
GCTTTTCAAGGGAAGCCCCATGTAGAGAGCATTGGCATAATCCAGACAGGAAGTCACCAGGGCAGAAGTGACCATGCAAAGAGTGCCCCAATCCAGAAAGGGTTGCAACTGGGCTATCCTACGGACCTGATGAAAGGCCCCCCTGGAGATGGCTGCAATATGATCATCCAATGACAGCCGTACATCCAGGAGGATGCCCAAATTACAAGCCCCTTCCATGGGGGACAGAGTTCCCCCTCACGGCCAGCGATAATTTGAGCTGGCTGTATCTGGGCGCCAAAAAGCACAGCCACTCAGTCTTGGACGGATTGAGCTGAAGTCTGTTCCGGCCCATCCAACTCCGCATGGCCTCCAGGCAACGGCTCATCACTTCAATGGCTTTGTTGGGGTGGCCTGGGGTGGAAATATACAGCTGGGTATCATCTGCATATTGATGAAAACTCACCCCAAAGCCACGGATGATCTCCCCCAGCAGCTTCATATAGATGTTGAACAGGAGGGGCGAGAGAACCGACCCCTGAGGCACCCCACATATTAGGGGCTTCAGGGTCAATCTCTGCCCCCCAGCCAGCACAAATTGCGAGCGGCCGGAGAGGAAGGAGGAGAACCACCGTAACACGGTGCCTCCCACTCCTAACCCCTCCAGGTTATAGGATGTCATTGTCCTGGTCAATAAAAGAATAGGTGCTGCATTGTGGCCATCAATTAGCACAAAGAGCTCAAGTAGTAATGGCAGTTCAATTGAAGTAAAGTTAATGGGAGCTGGAATCCAATAAAATTTGAGGAGCCAGATTTCCTTGTCTTCATAGATGGTTCTTCAAAATATTCTTGGATCGGTTGATATATTACCATTTCCCTGTCTTTGTTCTTAATGTCTCATGGATATGAAATTCTATTTCTTAATTGTGCTTCTTCAAGCCCCTTTTCCTGTTTCCATATTCATCATTTTTTAAAAGATGAAATCCTCCATTTATTCTTTAATAAGCATTATTATTATAGTTTGTCATAGTCAGCCAGATATTCAGACTATATGTGGCATTTCATCCACCTGTCAAGTCCTTCTCAAGAACTAGGATAGGCAGTTGTTGTTTGACGGTGTTAAAGGTATTGTTAAAGGTAAAAGCTGTTCTGAGTAAAGTTGCCTTTGCAAATGATTGATGGTTAATTTATTCATGCCAATGTTCAAGCAGTGTTCTAGTTGTTTTGTGATTGCATCCAAGGTGGCTATTACTATTGGTTCTACCTTTGCTTTCTTTTCCCACAATCATTCTACTTCTATTTGCAAATCTTTTTGTATTTTGTGATTTTTTTTTCCAGTTCATTTTTATTCATCTATCTCTAGGTGCTACCATATCTACTATCCAGATTTTTTTTAATTTCTTATCAACAATTGTTAAGCCTGGGTGTTGTTGAATGGCAGATGTTTGTCTCTTTGAATTCTAAAGCCCCAGAGCACTTTAACGTCTTCATTTTCTATTACTTTGACTATTTTGAAGTCCCACCAGTAATTGCTTGCAAAAGCAATGAGATTTCTTGAAGATATTCCAATGCACTATTGTTGCTACTTTGTTATGTGTGCAATATTCTTATAGTAGCTAACTAGGTGTCCCACTTCTTTGCAGAGGCAGCATTTAATTTCTGTTGCTGCTTTTTCAGTTCTGGCTTTGTATTATTCTGTTCTTAAGGCTTGTATTTTATAGCCAGAATTTGCCCCTCTGTCTCTTCAATTTTCCTGCTCCTAGACATTACCAGGTCTTGTTCTTATGTGATTTTAAATTTTCATGGTCTACTATATGTCTTTCAAATTCCTTTTTTCTTTGACTATCAGATTAAAAAAACTTGCAACATTCCATGCACACTTATGGTCCTTAGTAAGTAAAGTATGTCAGCAACAATGCAAGGATGGAAGGGCATGATTGTGAATATTTTCTGGTCTTCTGATCCAGATGGTGATCCCTTGATGAGGTTCCTCCACTTAGACATTAAGATCTTTATTCTCATGATGTATTCATTTCTATTCTTCTTGACTTCAGTGTGGTTGATATCAGTTTATTGAGAATATGATTATTATACACAAAATGTGAAATCACACCTGCCAATTCTTTAAATGTGGTTGGCCTTCACACACATCAAGTTCTTCCCAAGGATCTATAATGTTGTAATATATCAACATAGTATCTATGCAGATACAAGGAAAGGCTTTTATAATTGACAGATGGAAATTGTTATTTAATTATGACTACATAAAAAAAATGTTTATAAAAGTTGTTTTTGAACAGGAGGCAAGGAAGTGGATTTTTGAGAAAACTTTCAACATCTTCCTCTTCTTTTGTTCCTTCTTTCATTTCATATTTCATGTATCTTTTATTAAATGATGAATATGGAAATAGGAAAAATAGCTTAAAGAAGCCCTTTTGTTCTATTAATTTATACCATATGTTAGTTAATCTTTTAATAAAATTATTAATATTTGTATGACACTGTTTGTCATTTTGTTGTTGTTATTTCTTTGTGGGAAAAAGCAAATAATGAAAAGAAATAAAACTTAGTTCCCAGAAATGTTTCAGTGTGAGCCTTGTACAACATATGATTCCAAAATTAGTTTAAGTATAATTTCCTGTTTATTTTATCTGACAGATTGAATACATGTTTAAGGCATGACTATTAATTATGACATCAGCTATGGATTTCCTGTCGTATCAGCTGAATCAACAGAGCACACTCTCAGGGGAGAGTTGGAAAACGAATCCATAATGGAGTATCAAAGACTGTTCGACAACAGTTGGGAAATACCAGCCAAAGTTCCATTCTTGTTTTTTGCTAACTGGCTATATTATAATTATATGTCATACATCTTGACTTGTGTAATCAAAATGTTTCATTAAATAGCTGTATAAAATGAATGTATGCATATACATGCATGCAAAATCTATGGGCATAAAGAATAACAATTAAAATTCTGTAATAGTACAATCAAGTAATACAATTGTAATGAAAGGTTAATGGTTAATGGTTAATGTACTCCATGATAAAGCAGTTTGTTTAATTTGTGATCTCCCTCTTCTTGGATTCAATTAATCTTAGCACATTTAAGCACATTTAAGAAAAGTTTTTGGATGTTAGGGACAGGAGTTTGGGGATGTTAGGGACAGTGCAGCAAGCTCAATAAAACAAAAGTCAGATTACTTTATTAACATGATACCAATCAAGATTTTGGGAGCAACATTTCTTAAGAGACCATTCTTCATTAAGCATATTGTAACAAGTTTATTTGAGATGTAACTGATGCAGAAATGTTCCAAGATAAAATTATTCCAGAATCTGTATGGCACAATTAATAGGCTTTGCTTTCATCATCAACTTAGACAAATTTATGGTTTTATCATTTATTTGCTGTATATTGAGTTTTTGGCATTTTTTAGATTGCTGAATTTTCACTTCCTTGTTACCTTTGGATTTTTAGACATTTTGCTAAGCCAATCTTGATGAGTCATGATGATATTTTTCATTACACAGCTGATTACTGATGCCTTTAAGTGGAAAGTGCTGTTCATCTACCAAAAATCATGTCACCTGCTATGTTGGCATGAATGTTTTTGAAATAATTATCTCAGCTAAAGGAAGGCTAATCTGGCATATTTCTTGACTGTTTGATAAGCATCATGTGCAATTAATTAAATATGATAAATTGTTTTAAATATTAACTCTAAGAGCACAATCTAGTAAGTCTCACTCTTTCAATTTCCCACTAATTTCAGGATTCAACTATTCAATGACGTGAAAAACTTAAGGAAAATTAATTGGAATAAAAAAATGTTTGGGGTATTGTTTCTTGTTTGAAAAATCCATAAGTGTATTTTATATTTCTTTTTCCATTTTATAAATCTTGCAAAATTCTCACTCCAGTTCAAAGGTATGTATGACAGAAACTACTGTATAAAAACGTATAAAGAAAATAGCACAAAATGAAATTATTAAATGTTACATGCAAAAAAACGTTTCCCATTTTTAAGAAAGTGTAATTAACACATCCTTTAGGCACTTTCATATATTCATAAATACCTCAGAGTAAAGCCAAGTCTGACATTTATACTTTTTAGCAAGTGTTATTAAGTAGGACATTCCCTGCCTTCCCACTATAATAGGTTCAGGTGGATATAACCAAGAAAAATCTCAAACCATGAATGACTTTAAAGGCGACAACCAGCACTTGAATTGCATCCAGAAGCAAATTTGGCGGCCAATGCAGCTCCCACAGGAAAGGTGACAAAGTTTGATGACCAAATGGCAATTTATTATCCTTGTCATAAATTAAAGGTAAGCATGATGCAGTTTTAGGGAGGTGACTATATTGGTGCCCAAAGTTTCTTTTTGCCTCTCTTCTAAATAACCTGTATTCTAAGAATTAACTATTGTAGGATCAGGGATTGGTTGTTTTTTTTTTAAGATTGTAGTACATGCAACTGGAATCATAAGAGATCTATAAATTGTTTTATTTACTTTTTTCTTTTGTTTGCTTAAATTCCTGATAGGAAGAAAATAAAAAATGGTTATATTTGGAGGAACAGCTGATTCTCTATTCTAAATATATCCATAATTTACTCACTTAAAAATGAACGAATTATTCATAATGCAATTAATCTACTACTGATGGTTTCAGATACTGCCATAGAATATTTATGTCTTTGAGAAACAGAGTTCATGTGAGAGGAAGGAAGGAAAGGGGGAGAGAAGGAATGTGTGGTGATATTTATAATCAACAAAACCGAACATTTATGATAGAGAGCTGAAAGTGCTTCACCTTTTAAATTTCCCTAAACTGTTTGCTCTCCTGAAAACTCATGAATTAAATCTTACTGCTTACTTTTCTGATGATCGCAGAAATGACATATGTTGGGGAATAAAACTAACCTATTCAAAAAAAATAATATTATATGATAATATTTGTAGCCAGGTTTTAGCTAATTACAATAATTATGTAAATGTGCTATTTTCCTTTTATATGGGATTTATTTTAATTAATTATGTATAACCTTATAAAAGTTAATTCAGATTTTCTGGATTTTTTTAAAAGAACTGTGTAGTGGTAACAAAAGTGAGTTTCTGTCAACATATGCAGAAGTACTAGTTCCAATGTTATTGTAAAATTTCCTTAACAGAACCTTGAAAGTCTGAAAATACGTATCTTCCCTTTACTGTCACTTTTACAGTCAAATAAACTAGAGAGGCTCCTTTGTTATACTTCCATTCCTTTAGTACAGTAGATTCAGTTGCCTCTTATCTTATTGTTCTCTAATCTGCAGCTCTTCCTTTTATCTGTCAAGATAATTCCCACTTACTGTTAACAGTTTCTTGGAAAGAAGAATCATCAAAAGATAGTGACCATTCACAAAAATGATGTAGCATAAGAAAGTCCTTTCCTATTTAATTAAAAGATAGACAAGACACACTCTTCTGTTAGTATGAATTCTATCTCCCATTGCAGTGACAATAATAAGAATTCTACTTCAAGAACGTGAAGAAGATAATACCTGGGATTTCTGAGAAATAATATTAATTCTCCTAAAGAAATCTTAGCTCCCATGCTCTGATCATGAGGGATAATCAGACCCATGAATATATTTTCTGATTGGTGGAATTTCAAGATTTTTTAGGAACTAAATAATTTAATTTATGACTATTCAGGATTAAATTTAGGAATTAAGTTCAAAACTCAAGACAGTGAATGTCTTAAACTATAATGTATAATCTGATAAATAAATGGGGTGTATATGTGTAAAGAAACACTTTGTCACTTGTCTGAAAAGGGGGGCATGTCTTTGAAGATCAGTCTTTAATTCAAAGTGATTCTTGTGATCCAGCTATCATCTGTTACCTGATTCACAGCCTTTTGATTTGTGGGCAAGGGGAACTTCTGGAGCAACAAATGCCAGATTGAAAATGGCTATGTGAAAAGTAGAGCTGATTATTGTGATGAAGAATGAAAAGCAGTGAGTTGACTGGCTCTTCAAATCTCTCCAGACAAATGGAAGGATAGAGATTGCACGCACAGACAGTTATTCTTTATGACTGCAAACTGCAAGACAGCAGTCTCCAGCTGGTTTTGAGCATGGGAAGATGTGGGAATAGCTATCTTGTTCCAGCCATCATCAATATATTTAAACTAACACCAAGTTTGCATACAGGTAGTCTTCATAACAACAATGGAGCCCAAAATTTCTGTTATGTGAGACATTTGTTAAGTGAGTTTTGCCCCATTTTACAACCTTTCTTGCTACGGTTAAGTGAACCACTGCAGTTGACAAGTTACTAACCTGGTTGTTAAGTAATCTGGTTCCCCCATTGACTTTGCTTGTGAGAAAGTCACAAAAGGTGATCACATGACTTTGGGAATATGAACCAGTTGCCAAGCATCTCAATTTTGATCATACGGTTATGGGGATGCTGTAAAGGTTGTAACTGAAAAACGGTCATAAGTCACTTTTTCCAATGCTATTATAACTTTGGTCAGTCACTAAACAAACTGTCGTATGTTGAGGACTACCTGTACTTCCTTTTCTAATTACTTTTGGAAACTCCTTGTTTTATTACTAGAATTTTTTGGAACAACAAATCTAAAAATACCAGTTTAGTTTTCCTGTGAGAAAATACTTCTGTTTTGATCTTTTTTTTAAAAAAGGCAAACTTTCAGGAGACAGATTTCAATTCAATGAGAAGAACACATAAGCTTGAGTAACAGTTATGGAATGGCGTAAAATATAACCAGTGGTGGGCAAGAAAATTTTCGGCAGCCAGTTCACTGAAAATGTGAGCGTGTGCGCACCTTCTGCGCATGTGCACACACAGCAAACCATGAGGCTTCCATGCATGTGCATGTAGGCCACATGGCAAGATATCTGCACATGCATGCAGCTTCCGTGCATGTGTGGGGCTTCCACCACATGGTGAGGCTACTGCGCATGCACATGGCTTCTGCCACACAGCAAGGCTTGGCTGAGCCTTCCAGGTCCTGCTCTGTGTTCCCGCCTGCTTGCCCTCCCCTACATCTTTGCTCTCTGGGGCAATGGCTGCTTCTCTCCACTGCTGCTCTTGCTGGGAGAATGTCTTGTGCAATTTAGCAGCTGTGAGCGGCTGCTTTCCTCTAAGTCCCATTTGGAAAGTGCTGTGGCACAGAGAAGCAACAGCCAGGTTGAATGCTGTTTCTCTCTGCCGAAGCACTTTCCAGATGGGACTTACAGTGGTTCAATTTCACTGCGCTGCCCAAGCAAGAGCAGTAGTGGAAACAGCCGTTGACATGGAGAGCACATGTAGTGTCTCCACGAGCGACCGAGGCTCAGCAAGGGCCAGAAGGAGCGGCTGCAAGATCTCTGCTGCAGCACTTTCTGGATGAGATTTACAGATAAGAAGAAATTATGTTCCGTTCCCCAACTGCTTTGCCACCCCCTGTGCCCACACTGTCCCCCCACAGCTCTTTGGCCTAGCGTGGTAGACTGCAGGTCGGATCAATTGCTTTGGCCTGGGGGGACATAGTTTGAGGCCAGATGGGGGTGGCAGCATGTGGGCAGAAGTCCTGGGACAAGGCCTGAGCCGGGAACTGGCGCATCCCCTGACCTGGCCAAGTCAAAGGTGATTGGGTGGCATGTAGGTGGAGGCCCAGGGCATGACCAGAACCAGGAACTGGCACATCCCTCACCCCATCCGAGGCGAAGGGTGATTGGGTGACATGTGGACAGAAGCCCGGGATAAGGCCAGAGCCGGGGACTGATGCATCCCTTGTGCTGGCCAAGGCGAAGGATGATCGGGCAGCATATGGACAGAGGCCCAGGGTAAGACTGGAGCTGGGGACTAGTGCATCCCTTGTCCTGGCTGAGGCAAAGGATGATTAGGCAGCATGTGGACAGAGGCCCAGGGTAAGGCCAGAGGTATGCTTACCTTTGGTGAGCAGAGCAGGTGAGACACAGAGATTAGTTGGGCCATGTAGTGATGGCGAGCTATATAAGAAGGTGCAGGGTGGGTAGGGCCAGCTGTGGTGCAATTTTCTAGTTCTCCAAACTGCGCAGGACCAGAACAACTGGTTCGGCTTGACCGGTCCAAACCAGAAGCAGCCCACCATTGAATATAATAAATCTGCCTTTGTGGATAAACTGTGTCCTAAAGATGTTACCTGAATAAGAGACAGACTGAATTGAAAGTAGCTTAATAAATTAAAGATTACAAGAATAATATGAACAAAGAGGTTAAACTCGACATACAAAAGAAACTGGCTATTGTTTAAATAATGACAAACAAACAATAAAACAAGTGTGACCTAGATATATTTGATTTACAAAAGAGATGTTACACTTTGAAAAATTTTCAAAGAGACAGAGAAGAAATGAAAAGAAATCAGATTCTCCTATACTATTTGAATGGACAAAAAATAAAGATTGTTAAAAATAAAAGGAAAGAATGTAAAGTTTGGCTTAAATAGGTTAAACAGATTAAAATAGACATACTATTTCTGGTGTAAACATAAGGTTACTAAACATAACCTTTAATGGACTTTTGCTGACACCGGGACTGAAATAATGATCTTTTATGGATTTTTAAAATAGAGATGGGATATAGGCAGAAGAGAAAATTTGTTGTAATTTAAGAGGAGGTGAAAAATTATTCATATTTTTATACCATATTTGTTATGATGAATGCTGGGAGTCATTTCTTTATGTATTTCTTTTCTTTTGCTTTATTATTTCTTGGTTTTTTTATATTCTATGTTTTTCCTAATTTTTTCCTTTGCATCTTTTAATACTCCTTTCTTTTTTATCTTTTTTTAAATTTGGATTAGTTTTTATTATTGTAATTAAAATATTTAATAAAATTATTTGGAGAAAATTATTAAAGGCAATTATACTCAGATGAGCTGGAATTGTTTATAGAAACACTTTTGAGCAAGAGGCCAAAAGCTCACTCTGTCACATTATCTCTTTCCTGTTATTTTCAAGAGTTGCACCATATTTGGCACAACCACCAGAGTACATGCTGTCAAAAGAGATGGCTAAGAAGATGGGGTTTGGGTAGAGCCATGCTACCGAGTGCCTACATAAAAAACTGGTTTATTCTTTTTATCTCGAGATAAAAAAATTTATCTCACTTTGCTAATGATGTTTGGGCCCCTTAACACTTTATGGGGAGAGAAGTTTTACATAAATAATATGGTTGCTAATTCTAAGACTTCAGTTGCTGATTTACCATTAAATGTATTTTTTATTATTATTAGACAGATAATACTGGAGCTTTCCTGCAAATTAATATAAATAATTTGCCCGATTAACAAATTCAATCAAACCAAAGAAATGTGTCAGACCTCTGTGCTATTTCATGGCAACAAGGTTTTGGTTTTTTTGTAAAATCTATCCTTGAATTAAGTTGGAAATGCATAGCAGTTCTTTCAAAAACGAAATAACACAAAAGCAATCTTTTCTGAGCCAATATGTGAATTCAGGAACTTGGAGCTTCTTTTTACAACCCTTGCACAATTTCATGGAGTGACATATATTTCAATGCAAGCACTATGAAGTTAGTTGGAAACTTTTTAGTTACAAATGATTCATATTACTTTTCAGAAAATGATCATAATTTCTTTTATGCTATTTTACAGGTTTCACTTAATTGTAGGAAAAAAACCAAGATTTTCAGCATCAGTCGATCAGCAGAGTGCCGTTTAGTCATCTCAAACTGAGATTATAGTGTGGTCTTAGTCATTTAGGAACACCCCATTGTGAATATGCAGCAACTTCTTTTTTTAATGTTCTCTAATTTTCAGAAGTGACTGTTTTGTTCTATGCAAAAAAGAAATATTATTATCTACTTATAATGAGAAACTAAATGTACTCTGAACTCTAGAAAAGTTTTGGGGAAAACTAAAATTCAGCAATATTTCTGTCAGTTTCAGTTTGTGGAAAATATATATATATATTTATGAGCTAGCATTATTTGGATCATAAAATAATGCAGAATTGCTTTTTAATGATTAGTGAGAGTCTGGGGAGGTATTGTATATTTCTCTGTATGTGTGAAAATGGGCTGTTTTCTTTTGTCCAAAAAAGAAATAAGTATATATTACATACAGTATAATCACAATGGTTGCCTGCCAGGAAGCAAGTTTGCTGCCTTCACAAGAGTTCCTGTGAAATCTCAAGGTTTTTTATTCACTTTCATGTTTAATGTTTATTAAATGTTTATGGATTAGCCATCCATTAGAGATCTGAAACTTTGAGATTATGACATTGTTTATTGCATGAACCCAGATTACTGTGTTTTATCCAAAATATGGTTTATTGTACTCCATCAAGTAGGTCTTTCTTGGACTCAGAATCCAGGGATCACTAGATGATGCAAAGATATTCAGGGGCAAAAAATTTTTTTTTCTTTTCAACCTTTTTATAGCTCAGATACTATGCCAGATCTTTTTCTTTCTCTCTCAATTTCTTTCCTTTATTT
>JAEANM010027781.1:0-10482 GCA_017656035.1 Myanophis thanlyinensis
AACAAACCAACATTTATTTAACAAAACACAGAGGAGATGACCCTATAACATCCATAGTGATAACAGTTGGGGGGGGGTGTCTCTTGAGATCCAAAGCTGCAACTGTGGGCTGAGGGAGGGGGGGGTCACGTCCTTCCATACAAGTCCACTCTTTAAGATTGTTAAGACCAGTGATTAGGCTGTTTATGATAGTATAAGTAGTCCCTGACTTACAACCATTTGTTTAGCGACTGTCCAAAGTTACAACAGCATTGAAAAAGTGACTTATGACCATCACAGCAGCCCCATGGTTCCATGAGCAAAATTCAGGTGCTTGGTAAGCAGCATGTATTTATGATGGTTGCAACATCCCAGGGTCATATCACCAATATTTGCAAACTTCTCAGCTGGCATGCAACCAGCAAAGTTAGTGGGGGAAGCTGAATTTGCTTAATGGCGTGTGATTCACTTAAGTGCAATGATTCGTTTTACAACCATGGCAAACAAGGCTGGACTAGCACTGATGAAGTTATCTAGTTTGGGTAATGAAACATCTACAAGGAAACAACCAAAAACAGAAAGCGCCAAGGACCCCGCCCCCCTCAAACAAAGCCATAACTGGGTGTGATTCACTTACTTACCAATGGCAATTCTGGTCCTGATTATGATGATAAGTTGAGGATTTCTTGTAATTAGGACTGGGAATTAAGTTGCCAATTAATGTCACTAAGCAGAAAATTTCATGACCACAACTGGGCTTTCAACCTTTGGTCATTAAGTGAAGCAATATAGCTCCTAACTAAGGCATAAAATCACATCTTACAATTTCATTTCCAGTCCATTACTTACATTCTGCATTACCTGCTCATGGGAAACAATAATACATGTGGGTAATTTTATGGTCACATGATTGAGAGATAATTATCATAAATGCACACCAGTTTCAGAGCACCTGAATGGCGATCACATGATCATGCAGCATTGAAACGGTTGTAAATGCAAGGATTGGTCACAAAGTTGTGGGAGGTTTTAGCACCATTGTAACTTTGATCATTAGCACAAGGCAGTCGGTAAGCAAGGACTACCTGTAAATACAACACATTTTTTCCTAATTGACTGGTAAAGGCAGAATTCTTATGCCTTAAACCTAATTCATAATAAATATTCCTGTGCTCCAAATACATACATCTAGCATAGTATACCGGTAGATCTCTCAGCTGTGATGGAGTTGGTTTGAATGCATTTCTAAATATATAATTACATATAGTAGTTCTATAAGGCTTAAGATAGGAGACTACCTGATTTGAAATGCAAATTCCAAGGTCAAAGCTATTTGCAAAAGAAAAACTACTGTAAACTGGAAGCTTCTTGTATCCAGCAGGAATTGTACATGGGATGTCTCTTACAAATTTGCTAAGTACAGTATTCCAAGGCAGAGAGAGGCTTATGTACAATGTTTATCCCATTGCATTTGAATTAATGTTTTTTTTTAAAGAAAACATTCTAAACGTTGACACCAATTTGATCACACATAATCAGTCTGTCTCTGGGTTTGGAAGGTTTCTCTCTGCAAAGCATAGCCCTAGCAAGCAAATTGTACTTAGTGTTTTTAAAGGAGCAACGCAAAACCGCAATGACGTGCTGACAATCTTTGTTTATGTTTTTTTTTAATTTCTTCTCTCTGTAGCCGCTGGTGGGACACAATATGCTGATGGATCTTTTGTATCTGCACGAGAAATTTTACAAGCCCCTTCCAGGTAAAGCTATTTCGAATGTCAGTCATATAGGATATATCATGTCCCGCTTTCAACTCTTAAGCAATTGAGTTTCATCTTTGCTATCAGAAAAGAACTGGGGCAGTTTTGGTCTCTTGCTAGTTTAATAGCATTAGCTTAATACATTTACAGGCAAGCATTACAGATAGCCCTCGACTTGCAACCATAATGGAGTCTGCCCATTATGGTCATGAGTCTTGATGGTCGTAAAACAGCTCACTCACATGACCAATCCAATTTTACAACCCTTTTTTATGGTGGTCACTAAACAAATCACAGTTGTTAAGTGAACTCATCGTTCTCTAAGGCAGCACTCCCCCCCCTGATATTTTTGGTGCCAGGGACTGGTTCCATGGAGGGCAAATTTTCCACGGACCAGGAAAGGTGGGGGGGCACATGGTTTTGCTTGCTGCTTGGATCTTGCATGTGGGGCTTTGCTCACTTGTGTGTACCAGTTCCTGAAGGGCCACAGACTAGTGCTGGTCCACAGCCTGAGGGTTGGGGACCCCTGCTCTATGGGACATTTTTACTGAAAACTAGAAGTAAATGCAGGCTGATTGCTGACCGTGTGACCGTTTGACTGTGTGGAGGGCAGCCTTTGGAACTTCAGAACCAAGTCATAAGAATCTTTAGGGGGACTCCTTCATAACTATAAACTGGTTGTAAGTCAGTAATTTGTTTTCCCTCCTTTTCCCATTTTTTTTACTTAACAATTTTCAGAAAAGTATGAAGAATTCAAAGATAACATCCACTTCCTGTTTCCTGTTCTTTTGGATACAAAGAACATTGCCAAAGCCACATGGAAGGTAATTTTCATTCTCTACCACAATTAAAAATGTTCCAGCTTGTTTTCATCTGTAATTCTTTTTTCCTCTCAAAGTGAGAGGCTGTAGTTCAGTACTTCTGTTTTTTAAAAAGTATGCTTAATGTCCCAGATTAAATAGCTGAAGGATCTCAATTTGTGGCTGGAAAAAACAAACACACACTTGCATGAGGCAATAAAATGCCACTGGCATAAAGTGAATGGTTCTGGACTATTAGACTAAATAGATCAAGCTCTGTCACTTTTATACTACATTTTGTTTCAAATTAACTATTTTAATTTATTCAAATAAATGAGCACGTAGTCATTTCCCCCTTTTAGTAAAGATCAAGAAAGCCAACATTTTTTTTTTCATTGCTCAAACTAGAATAAAAATATGTTTAATCAGTTCCGGTGCAAGTAAATTCCAAGCTTATTTAAGAGTGTTGTGTTTATAGCATAGAACATTTACTAGTGAAATGGGTAATAATCTCATTTTCCTCATAGGAAAACAAAGGTGTCAGAGGGGAGGACCCAGAGGACAGTGTTATAAGAAAATTCAGAAACAGTGGGTTTCACACCTTCCGTCTGGCTTCCTTACTCTTACTGTCTCTTTGATTCATATCCATGGCACCTAAAAACTTTTTGTTTCTTTTTTTTCCCACCTTCACCACAGGAATTTCAGTTTCCTCAAGTTTCTTATCTTTTGGAGTTGTATGAAACATTGTGCAGGTCAGCCACGTGCCGCTTTCTTGAATTCTTCCCTGTTCAATCACTAAATACCTGATCAGTAATCTTAACAACTATTTCATTTCACTGACTGATTGTTCCAGTAAAAACTCTCAGGAATCAAATGGTGTTTTAGTTCTATACTCTGTCTTCAGTATTTCCTTCATTTAGATTGTAGCTAGATGGCACGTCACTCAGTCTGACATTTGAAAGAAAAATAAACAAGGTTTTGCTGAAAAGACTTGTCATTCCCAGTACAGTAATCCTCTCAAACAGCAGATTTTAGGATAACATTAAAGTCAATCCATCTATAGGATTTGCCAATGTCATGGTCATAAATCTGCAATACTGTAGACCACAAGTGTCAAACTCGCGGTGTCACGTTGCTATCATGTGACGTATCATGATGTTTCCCCCCTTCGCAGAGCTGAGGTGGGTGTGGCCTGTGTGTGACAGTCAAGAGGATGACCTTGATGAAGATAGAAGTTGCAGAATCCCAGATTTGGGGCTAGGAGCAAAAATGTCTCAGGCATCCATCCATCCAGACACATACACACACACACACACACACACTTGACAGACAAAATAGGATTGAGAAGAACATCTTCATACTTGCAAGATTGTGTTACTGTAGTAACACAATCACAAAATTACATGATTGTGTAATTTTAATAAAAGAAGTTTTAGGCCTATATTTTTCTTGTTTCTTCTGGTCTGTTTTATAGGACTGACATATGCATAGTTTCTGACAATTTAGGAAGTTTATATAAATGGTGTGGTTGAGGAGTTACAGGAGATTATAAAATAGCAGTATGAGGTCTTTACAGGTCTGTATGAAATCTGGCGTATGGAGGCCTATTCTAGAAATTCTAGTCCCACTCAATTTTTCTGTTTCAAAGGAGCCATATGGGTGCATGTGGAGGAAGAGGGAGGGAAGGGATGCAACCCCCTCATGAAAAGAAAGTTGCTATTGCAGCAGTAGAATTTCAATGGGAGAGTCTTCCCCAAAGCCCTACTTAAAATTTTGTCCCAGCTACTGGTATTTGGGGAAAGGAAGTGGAATCATTAGGCCTGGTTCTGTTTCTTACCCCTACAATAAAATGCTAGCAGAATTGATACTCGTATACTATACATTTATTTTATTTATTGTCAATATTTATATATTGACTCAGGAATTCTGGGAGTTGAAGTCCACAAGTCATGAAGGAGCCGTAATTGCCCACCCCTGGGCTAGACAATGAAGATTATTAGTACTGTCAAAAAGAAACCTGCAGGGACTAAAAATGATTTGTGTCTCTTAAACAGTGTTGTGAATCCAACAGACCAACAGCTTTGTCCAGAGATCTTTCACTCAGATGATTGCCTCAGATACGGTACGTCTGGTTTGGGTTGAAATTCTTACTGTGTAACCATTATCACCGGTAAATCTAAAAAATGTCCAATGCCTAGTTTGAAAAGATTTTTTATAATCTTGAAGAGAAAAAATCATATTAATATGCATAAATTTGAGAGCTTGTCACACTGTTCAGTTGACTTCATTGCAGGAAACACTCAGGTATGCTTTGAAAGGAAGTGTTCGCTGCCCTTCTGATCTTTACAGAGATACCTGTTCTGTTGCTGTCTTATTCTTTATTTATAAGGAACAGCGAGTTCAACTTAATAGTGTGTGACTGTTACCCACTTTCTCTTTTTTATTTTATTTTATTAAAGATTATAATTATAAATGTAAAAAATAACAACCAAACAATAGAAGAATTAAAAGTAGAATGCACAAAAAGAAAACACAAAAAATAGAAAAGAAAGAAAAGGAAAGGAAAAAATATGGTAAAGAAAAAGAAAAACTTACAAAGAAGGGATTTTCTACCTTCATCACAACAAATGTGAATACTTTTAGTAGTTTATCATCTTAAATACAACAAATGATCTCTTCTTTCCTTTATTGTTTATAGAGTTGTTTATCAACATATCTCTTAATCTTTTAAACATTTTTACATCATATATTTATAACTTTATTTTAACCCAATAAACCAACTTGGTAGTCCTTACTTTCAATCCTAACAATCTTACTCTTCAGTACATTCAAATTACGTTGCAAAACTTTATTTCTTTTCATTTTTTCTTTGCCCCTTGTCACATGATTTGTGTGTGTGTCTGTGTCTGTGTAAATCAAGTGTAGAGAAATTATTCTGGTTATTTTCTTTGTTCATATATCCCTTTTAATTATTAAAACATCATCCGGCTTCTTTTATATGTCTAGTGCAGACATGTTAAACTCAAACTCAGATCTGGCCATCAAGGTGTTTAGATCTGGCCTGCAGGGCTACCCTGGAGACAGCGAGGACCGGCCCCTGCTGCCTTGGCCCACCCCAGCCCACAACCAAAGAAAAAAACCCAACTGCAGTGGGCCAGAAGGCAGTCCAGCCACTGCACTCATCTCATTCCTTCTCGTCTCTGGGCCCAGACACAGTTGCTGCTTCTTGCCATAGCTGGGGCTGGATTTTCAACCATGTCCACCTGCTTTGTCCTGAAAAGCGGGGCTCACCCAGCACCCTTTGCCCCCCACCCCGCAGCTACCTCCACCTTGCCACACCTGACTCCGACAGGGCTTCCCTCGGGCTCAGGAAGGCTCCAACGAAGGATATGATCTTGAATCCTAATTTTATATTGTAATAAAATTCTTATGTAGCAATAGCACTATCACTTAGACTTACATACTGCTCCATAGTGCTTTACAGCCCTCTATAAGTGGTTTACAGCCCCCAAGAATCTGGGTCCTCATTTTACTGACCTTGGAAAGATGGAAGGCTAAGTTAACCTTGAGCTGGTCAGGATTGAACTCCTGGCAGTGGAATGCAGTTAGCCTGCAATATGGCATTCTAACCACTGCGCCACCACAGTTCTGTGATTGGCCTTTGTGTAGGCCAACATTTTTTAATGCTTTTTAAAAAGTAGGATGAGAATAATAATAGAAAAGTTAAAAAGAAAACTTTAGATTGTTCATGTAATAAAGTGTCAAAAAACTATATGGGAAGTTTTACCTTTTCTCTGCATTTGAAACCTTTCAGCTATAAATAAGTATCCTCATGAGGCTGCCTATGATGCATTCCTCTGTGGAGCAGGTATGTGCTTTATCTTTTAAGAATCTAATGTATTTCTTGACTACCCAAGGGATGGAAACTGGTGGCTTTAAAGTTATAGCAATAGCACTTAAGACATATATACCACTTCACAATTCTTTACAGCCCTCTCTAAGCGGTTTACAAAGTTGGTATATTGCCCCCAACAATCTGAGTCCTCGTTTTACCAACCTCGGAAGGCTAGAAGGCTGAATCAACTTTGAGCCTGTGAGAATTGAACTGCTGGCAGTCGGTAGAATTAGCCTGTAATACTGCATTCTAACCACTGTGCCACTATGGCTCTTTATAGAATTATCCTGTCCACTTGTTCAGATGCAACCAAGTAGCTTCTGTCCTATTTTCTGCTAGAGAAAGGAAACTTTAAGCATAGTTAGAGCTTTCGCTTTGCGGCTTTTGCCTTCAGATAGAATGTCTGGATTCTGACCTTCAGAACTCAAAAATATATAAAATCTGTAAATTTTCATTTGTGGCTAGCAAAATTCCATGGATAACTCGTTTTGTTTAAATATATTTGTATGCTTTTCCTCTGAAAAGTAAATTCCCCACTGGTAATTTCCTGATTTCCATTTACAAGCAGTCCTCATTTAATTATCCTACTTAGGACTGGAATTTCTGTTGCTAATTGAAGCAGTTCTTAGGTGAAACACCACATAACTGTACCACTTGGCAGCGGTAGTTCTGGGAGTCCCTTTGCTTGGTAAAGTGTGGGCTGTACTATTGATGGGAAAAGACCCTCACACTTCTCCGAGGCGAGGCAGCTTCTGCCCCTTGCAATGCTTTGTGTGCCTAAGCAGCAGAAGTAAGAAGATTGCGAAGGGCAGGAAGAATAGGTTTCAGTGGAGTGCAGGGTGGCCAAAAGGCTAGAGATGGGATAGGATAGGCAAGTAGGTGGAATTAAGTGCACACTGCAGTAAAAAATAAGAAATTTTGGAGCCATGATGGCACAGTTTTATAATGCAGTATTGCAGTATTCTGCTGACTGCCAGCAGTTCGATAGTAATAGGGTCAAGGTTGATTCAGCCTTCCATAATGGCCCATTCTTCTGAGGTTAATAAAATGAGGACCCAGATTGTTGAGAGCAATATGCTGCGTCTGTAAACCGCTTAGAGAGGGCTGTAAAGTACTATGAAACGGTATATAATTCTAAGTGCTTTTGCTGTGTAATCACATACTCTACATAGCTGCAGAGGCATTGCAACGGCCATAACTTTGCCCAGTCCAGTTCAGTCATAACTAACTTTGAATGGTTGCTGAATTAATGCTCATTTACCAAGGAATCCCCTTATCATTCTCTCCCTTCCATTACTATATTTTTAAAAAGCAAATGAAACAGTAATATTTGTGTCTCCTGCAAAAGTACATATTTCGGTCCTTTTGGGAATGGTTGTACATTCTTAGCTAAGGAACTAGCCATAATCTTACTACTGTGGCTTTTTCAATTTGGCAAATGTAGGAATATTTGAAGGATTAGTTAGTTGGGTGCCCTCAAGACAGGCTCAAGTCTGAATGACTGAATGGGCAAATCCTTGTTACTGCCACCTGTCTCCAGCAAACCTGTACTTCTTCCAAAGATCCAGAGCTCTTAATGCAAACTATAGTAGGCGAAGGTCATTGTGGGATTTTCTTTTCACTTAATAGTTTTCCCATTTAGTTTTCCAGTCATAGCACTACTAGTAACTAACAATGGGTATATAACTGTATACATATCCTTTCTTCTAGTTCTTCTTAAAATAGCTCACTTGCTCCTTTGCAAAAAAACTGGGTAAGTAACAGTTTGACTTTTCAATGATAGGTGTGAATGGCAGTAATTGATTTTTTTTAATTGAATGCTGTTTCATGTTAGAAGTTGAGGAACATCTATATAACTGATACACGTTCTGAAAGTCAGAGTTATCAGAGAGATGAATAAATTTGTAACCCTACCAAATTACTTAGAGTAGTTAAAGAAAAAATTCACAACTCCAAATGTCATATTCTTCACTGAAGGAAGTTTAAAGGAATTTCTTTTATGGCAGGAGACAAAAATCCTAAGTAACGTGCCCCTTTTAGGATTTGAATTAATGGTAACTAGTCAGGCGATGATGGCCTTGGTATTCCAGATTGCTTGATGAATCAGTATGTTGGGTTGTTGTGGATAAAAGCAAATAGCAAATCTTAGAGACTGAGATAAATTTCTCCGTATTTATACTACACATGAAATGATATGTATATTTTTGGTAAAATCAATAGGTATTGTAGGTTTGGAAAAAAGACATGGATAAATCAATTTCCAGAAGAATGGAGCAATTTTTGTGTAAGGAAAAGTTACAGTGTTGGAGGTATTTTTGTTTAAAAAAGAAGCATTATGCTTGGATTTGATAGTTCAAAAACTACCAAAAAATGAAACTGAAGAAGGCATACTGGGATATTGTATATGATTATTATTATTAGGCTAAAAAGGTGCAAATTGTCTAATTATATTTTCTGTTTCTTCTTTTCAAAGAACGAACATTTTAAGCCAGACAAAAAGCATTACGTGGGAATTTGGCATTGATACACTGGTATCTGTCTCCAATGCAACTTTGTTAAATTATTAAAAACTCACC
The DNA here is from genome assembly GCA_017656035.1 of Myanophis thanlyinensis. Classification (NCBI taxonomy): domain Eukaryota; kingdom Metazoa; phylum Chordata; class Lepidosauria; order Squamata; family Homalopsidae; genus Myanophis; species Myanophis thanlyinensis. Next base: position 9,008 of record JAEANM010027781.1, read on the forward strand.
TTATTTTCTTTCATTTAGTCATCAAACAGCAGCACCCACTTTTCCTCAGTACCTTGATGTATTAGCTGCATATGTGAATCAGGTGAACTTGATTCGAGGCGCAGTTCCAAAAATTGTGAGTATGAAATACAAAAGGATTCCATCAGCCGGTTATGAGAAGAGATAAGCTAGCAGGTTGGGGTGAACAGCTTCAGATTTCCCTTGAAATGGGCAGGGCTAACTATTTGTACCCTGTTTTGTCGGGAAAGGGGGCTTGTAGTGGATGTAGTCAATCTTTCATTAAGGCACTAATTGTATTCCTTAAATTCTCCCACCTCCCATCCCGAAATTGGATTGCTTGTTATCGCACATTTTGTCCCTTAAAGCCTTCTGGAAATCAAAAAGATAAGAACGAAAAAATCCCTGAATTTTAGATTGGCTGCCCCAATGATGCCATAACATCACAATGTCCTCTGTGAGTCTTTTATCAGAGCACAAAAAATGAGTTATGGCCACCCTCCATCCCAGGCAGAAAAAGGCTGCTCCTCCTTCATCTGCTGAAATCCTAAGGGCTTGATTTATGACAGATAGGGAACTATGGCTCTTTTACGATTTGTGAACTTCAACTCCCAGAATTCCTGAGCCAGCCATGTTGGCTCCGGAATTCTGGGAGTTGAAGTTCACAGATTGTGAAAGGGTCGTAGTTCCCTATCCCTGGCCTATGTAGTGGGTCTTGGGGAGAAGGAATTTGGAAGCAGGAGGCTTGTAATAGCTACACAGTGAAAGGCTGGGATGTTTGAGTACAGAATTTGGGGAAAACAAGAGGAATTAAAACAATCTTCTTCACATCACCATTTGTTTATATCATATTCCTCTCCCACTCCCCCTTTTTCGGCTGGAGAAGAAACACGATTTTTGCAGCCAGAGGAGACTGCTTTTTCCTTTACTGCTTTTTCCCCCTTTCTCCTATATAGGCAAGGAAACAAAACAGGATCATTTATTAAGATCCTGTTATGGACAGCATACATGTTGTTCATGTCATAGGAAGAAAGTAAATATCCAATTTTTCTGATTAATAATTATCATCAGCACAATAATAAAGGCAGTTGACTACATGTCCTAGTTTGTCACATTTGACTAAACGTTTTGCCCTAGTTCTTATGTATAGAAAAACAGTCTTCATCTCAAATACATCAAATTTTAGAGTGAGTCTCCAGAGTAAATACGTTTCCAGGGATCCACCTAAAATAGACTATCATGAAGTTTGGGAACCTCATTAATTCTCAATGTTGACAACATTTTGTTTTCTCTAAATATGGGCATCTGAGCAACATGCAGTTTCTTTGACTTTCTCACTGTTTTCTTTAACATTTTTGTTTGTGTTCTCCATCCCACCCACATGTCACAAGGTTTGTTCGTTGGTTTTCCTCCACTCCCTCTTCATTTTTGAGTTTTAATGTGGCTGGACAGAAGTTCAGCAATATATCATTCCCTTT
>JAEANM010027782.1:0-10482 GCA_017656035.1 Myanophis thanlyinensis
GACAAAGGAATTTAAGCCAGATAAGGGAAAGATTTACAATATCTCCCCCCGACTCTGGCAGTTCCCCTCTTCACCTCTTACCTCCTCTACGGGGAGGGTCAAGGAGTTCCAGCAAGAGAGCACAGATCGAAACTGCGATCGCGGATTCCGACCTGCCGGCGAAGAAGCCAAACAGGAAGTCTCAGGGCTGTTCAATCTTAATGCAGGTGGCCTCTTTGACCCATTTCAAACCACCATGTCCACCATGGTTCCCAACTGAAGCAGCTTTCTTGGGCGAGACGCAAAATGTCTTCAAGCAAAAAACAAAAACAGAACTGAAGTCAAGTTGCCTTTTGAATAAGCACCTTTGGGTTTTTTGTTCTATATTAGTTTTTCATTTGAGTGTTATCTTATCTCAGCTATACATCGGTGCTGTTATTAACGTATCTGTCTCACTGGTCTGTTCATTTGATTGAATGTGGTCTTCAAAGAAAATGGTTCCTTCCTCCCTTTATAATTATCTTCCTAAATCTGAATCTACTGGACATGCAAAAGTCTCAAAGTCCCTGCTTGGAACATGTCAATATTGTATCAGTTTCAAGTTATAGTTCTTGAACTTTAAGAAATCACTTCAGGATTATAAAAAATACCCACTCCAAGTTGATGAAAAGCTGTGACAATTTTGCCAAGCATCTGATTTTCATTCACCTACCTTTTTATACATTATAAAATATTACTTAAGGAGACTTGTCATTGAACACCTTCAGCAAAAAGGTGTGTATATAAAATATGAGCAATGGAGATCAACCAGAGTACAACTTTTATACAAAATTGTACAGCAGAAAACATATTCCAAGTCCACCTGGCATCAAGGCCTTATAGGTCAGGGATTCAGACCATTTCTGAAGAGTACTGGATTCCTGTAAAGTGGAGATTTCTCCTTAATCTTCTTGCATTGTCAGGTAATCTTTTGCCCATGCTACTGAATCTGCTTGGAATCCTGTCATTTTGTTCGAAACTTTCTACCCAAAACCCTCGTGATTAGCATGTGCATCTCAGAAAAACTGTTTCCACCAAAAGAAAGAAAATGCTAACAAATGGGCCACAACTTCACTTACTTTTGTGTAATTCAGCTTCAGAGAGGATTTTTCTAAGAAAGTGTTTGATGGAAGGATACCAACAGGCTTTTTCCAGGAATATTGGAATGTGCAGTACAGATTGGAGGGAAAGGGCTTAGGGACCTCCATCCAAGGAAAACAGATGGACAACCCAACACATTCCATGTGTGCATGTATTCAATTACAGTATCGTTTCTTGAACTCTGTGCGTTATTATATGGCTATTGGGGTATTGTATTTTGAGATACTTAATAGGTTTTAGGATACATTTTACCCAGACATTTATTATATACATATGCAAGCTATTTTCTCCATGTATGAAATCAGACATATCTTTCTGGCAGAGTCAAGCAGCATTTTTTGTAGTCGGGAGAGCAATTTTTATGTAAAAGAGATAAGGAGACCCAGTTCGGTCTTAATGTAATCTTCCTGCTTTTCCTTTCATTTTTCTATTAAATGACTGACACTTTTGATGATTTTTTCCAATAAATTACTGAGAGGCAGCATAGGCTGCAAAAATGAATAACTACATGATTTCCAAGGTTGTCCACTGTTATCCTAAGCAATACATCATATTGAAACAGGTGAGTCTCTGATGGATTAAAAATATTTTACTTAACTGACACTAGAATGACAGAGAGAAAAATGGAACACAATAGATGAGGAATATGGAGCAGTTTGACAGAAGAGAAAATATAAATATAAGCAAGCAATCAAGCAGGTTAATTCATGAGTCACCCCCATTCAAGGTACTTTAGGGCGATGAATGGAATTCTGACTGCAAGGGCATTTCAACTTGGACATCCCTGAATCATCCTTGCCCTGCTCAGATACTGAACATGGAGTTTTGACACAGATTAGGTTGAGTTGGCCTCATTTGCTCTGCCTCAAGCAGATCACATCTGCCTTGAATTGATTAGCAACTGGAATAGCCTTGCTTTAGACTATTGAAATTCAAACATATGAACCAGGAAAGATATGAACAAAAAGATTATTACATTAAGTTGATTCTTGTATTTTTTATTATTTTAAATCTTCAGATTTTTCTGCCATGAGACAGGAATGCATGATAGACAGAATGGCTCAAACATCTTCACATGACACACTCAAATCATATTTCATTCACAATTTTACTCTAAAACATTTACAGTTAACATAATCCCACCCATTTCTATTATCACAGATTTAATTATTTATTGAACAGTAGTTGCCAGCAATCAAAAATTATAAGGCTTTTTTTTCCTTTTCTCTTTTTTTTTGGCATTAAAAAAATCTGTTAATCTATAACATGAGGAAAATCACAACTATTAATTCTTACTTTATATGGCAACCTCAAGGTAATAGATAAATCCAAACAAAATGCTCTGTTTTCATGTTACTCATTGAGGATGTTAAAGAGCTCTTCATGTTAACTAAAATTACTAGAACTATTTTACCTTACTATGTTTTTAAAAGCTGTGTTATTCAGTTAATCTCTCCCTACGGAATAGAGTGGAACAAAAAAATGGGGGAGAATGTTTAATGAATCCCCTTTCTCCATCTTTTCCTCCATCTAATAAGGTTGGTTATAGAACTCACTGAAGCAGACCGGGAAGTTATAAATCACTGAAAATGGGCCTCTTCCCTTGCAGATGCCTCTTTTCCAAAAGAACCCATTATCTTGATACAGTATTTGTATTTGCGTTGCCCACAGGGACTATTTGGCAAAGTGGCCAATCATACACTGGAGTACTCCAACGTATCATTTAACAGAACAGCTTTTTAGATAAAGCAAGAGAGCAGTTGCTTGGAATTCACATCGTGGTTTCTGAAGATAATTATGTTGAGGTTTTCCGGAATGGATGTAAACAAAGATGTATGTGCACCTGAATGTATCTGTATGTGACAGTCTTTATGTCCTTTGGGAGTCCACATCAACTGTTAATGTTTCCACTGATGAATATTGTAGATTACATACCTGATCTGTAGTATTTACTCCTGAGAAGTTAATAGAAGGGAATGACAGTTCTGATGCACTTTGGAATGGCACATTCACGTAAACACTTAAGACTTAACGAAGGTTTCTAAACACAACTTCTAAATAAGGTCTAAAATATCAGCACAATTTAAAAAAATCCTATGTAAGTAAAATATAAAGTAGGATGTTTTTCAAGAAACGTTTAAACAGGAAAACCTAGGTATTTAAGAAAAAAATGTAGCTGATGCATTTTTATTTATTTTTTTAAAAAAGATACTTTTAACATATACTAAAATGCCATGATATCCCATAACTGACCAGGTCCAGCTATCTCTGAGCTGCACGGCTTAGAAAATTGGACAAGAGAAAAAAGAAACACACAACTAGGGAAAAAATTCAAAATAGCCAACATTATCCAAGAAAATGGGACATTTATATTACAGCTATTAAAAAGATGGCTGTAAAAAAGTCTATATGAAAATTTCTTAAGGTTATCCCTAATTTTTTAAGTAACTGAGTCAACATTACATTATTCCCAAGCATCAGATTTCATAACTTAATGCTATTTCTCTAATATTTAATCTCTTATTGAAAGTACTAATTGTATCTGAAGGTCAGGTTTGAACTTGACAATTAGAACTTTTATCTTAATGAAGTTAAGTCAGTTTGCATTATAGTCACAGTTGGTGTTCTTGAATTTTAATACGTCAATGCAAGTAGTTCCTTGAAATACATTGAATAGCAATCATTGGGTAGAAAACTAAGCAGAACTTGTTATCTTAATTTGGTTCTTTTAAGATCTACTATCATGGAACAAACATAAGTATACTTTGATATGAGTTGTCTTAGGATAACCAGCAACCAAAGTAGCGGCTAGTAAGAATTGCTAGTTTTAGAAAATTGCATAGGTTTTAATGAAGAAGGCAGTAAGCACAGCACTGTATGTGCCATTATGATGTTGTCATATTCTCATCTCCTTCTCTTTTTAATGTAAAAAAAGAAAGGAGCGCTTCCTGAAGGACTTTCACAAGGGTTACATTACATAGCAGGGATTACCTAATGCTTCTGAATGGTCTTAAAAATTCTTTCTCACAATATTCTCCACCTGCTTTTGCTCAGCAAACTCTTCCTTAGGGATTTGTATCATGCCTCTTTCTCATAGCAATTTCAGAATTATATTTAACCTATGGTAACATTCTAGTTTTCTATGTAGCACTTGACTGGAACTGTCAAAATGAGTCCTTACAATAATCCCATGTGTTGAAAACAGAAGTAGATCAAACTAACAAGCCTTCCACAGAAACCTGAGTGCTCCATTTCAGAGCTGCTTCCCTTCCTTACTTGAACCATCTTTTTTCTTTCTTTTTTTTACAAAACAATGCGTACTGAGAGAAAATATCTAAAGATCATCTTGAGTTTCAAGTTGATAAGACACTGGAGAGTTTTCCTGCTGATCTTCAATAACAGTGGATTCACTCTGTTCCCCGCTCATTTCACTAGGTGGTTCTTCACAATTTGGCTCTCCTGGATCCAGACTGCTTCCCTCACTTTGCTCCTCATTCTGCTCTTCATTGGTCTTCACAGTATGCTCCGTGTCACTCTCGAAGGATGGTGAAAAGCCATCCATTAAATTTTCATTGGCTGCCATTTCATCCAAAGGTTGATTAAGGGAGACATGGGTGCTTGGCTGTGTAATGCTGTCTCTGGCAGTTACAGGCACCTTGTTTATGCCCATTTCTATAGCAGTATCATTCTGTGGCAAAATTGCTTTCTCAACAAGTCTCCACTGAATGATACTCATATCTTTGCCTCCAGTTGAAATTAAATGACTATCATTATGAGAGAAACTGACATTTGTTACATGACTACTATGGGCACTATATTTATGACTTGGAGCCTGTTAATACATAAATAAAAAACACCAGTGTTAAGGTCAAACTATACATCAAACAAGATTAACTCAACTTCTAATTACATGTATTTAACTATTAAAAATATATCTTATCTTTCCAATGCATTGTAAATTTTAACAAATTTCCCCCCAAATATAAATCATTACAACCTCAAACATGAATTCTATCTACTTCTAATGCTATTGGTCCCTTTGGCATATATAAATATTCAAGAAATAGATTTTACTTATAGAATAAGTGTGCAAGTTTTACAGGAATGGGTTAATCCCATTCTTCTTGTAATTAACCCTGTCATAGGAGAAGCTGCTAACCAGAATAATGGGTCTGCATCTTCCAACAATCCTGGAAATCACTGGTTGTCCAGTAGTCACTGGTTGCAATTGCAATGCATTTTCATAGCACCAGAGACTGCTGGGACAAGCAGCTCACAGCAACTTCAGGACAAAACAGGTAGGCTGAAAGGAAATATTTATTTGTACCGACTCTCTGAAATTACCCGTTGTAAAGGCAACTGACTGGAAAACATCAGTAGTTTGAAAACAGCAGTGGTTCATCCCTGGTAAGCGCTTGTGTGATTGCAATTTTATGTCTGGTTTAGTTCACTGGAACACTTGTTTTACAGCTGTCTTTCATGGTACACTTTTAAACTTTGAATACTATCCTATTTGTAAGCAGATTGCTAGTTTACATGGTCAGATTGCTTATCTAGAGTCTTTAGTTTGTGGTCTTCAGGTTGAAATTAGGTGGCCAACTCAGCTGTTATGTTCTATTGGCCCCACTTGCCACAAAGATCCTGCATGAAAAGGGCAGTAGGGACAATTATTGGATTCGGTCAGAGTGAGAGCTGTAGATCATATGTAGCACTGTGGACAATCACTTAAATGTGAGCAGCAATGTGCTGCAGTTGTCAAAAAAGCTAACAAAGTCTTAGGGTGGCTTAATAGAAGATAGAATCAAGATCAAGTAAAGTGTCAGTACCAGTTTATAATGCCCTGGTAAAATACCATATTTGCATCCAGTTTTGGTTGCCACAATATAAAAAAGATGGGTTGAGACTCTAGAAAGAGTGCAGAGAAGAGCAACTAAAATGATTAGGGAACTGGAGGCTAAAACATATGTAAAATAGTTTCAAATATTGAGTATGTCTAGTTTAATTAAGAGACGGATTAGGAGTGATAATAATAGCATAATAATTTAAACAATGCAGCCAAAAGATGAACAAAGTTAGATGCAAGCATTTTGTATTGACTCATCAGTACTTACATTATAATGACACTGTTAAAATCAGCCTCAAATATAAGATCTAGCAAGAGCATTAATTAAGCCTATAATATATGCAGGAAAGCAACCAGTGGCAAGCCTTACACCCATGGTTGACGTAGATTGACATAAAGCCGTTTCTACACCACAAGGGGGGCTTCAAACGGTTAATGGCAACCTCAGCAAAACACAGGAAACAAGAATGGCACAGTAGAACTTTAAATGCAGTTTTGATCCACCTGGTGACCTGTAGTTACTAAGTGTCTCGCAATGGCAATGGCTAAAGAAGGCCACGATTTGCTGTTCTTGTTGGATTACTCAAGGCTGTTTGGACCATTTTGGAAGATACTCTTTTATTCTGAAAGCCAAAGTTCCAACTGCCAGTAAAAAGAATGCATTTATTGAGCTTCTCTTTAAGGGGAAATCCATTAGCACACCTGAACGACTCGACATTTAAATGCCTTAACTGAAGCAGATTCAGTACTGCTGAGCTTCACATATTACATCAAACCCAGAGGCTACCGCTGCCCCTAATTAAGGAAGCACAACCTATCAACACCAAAACTCACTGTGTTTACCAATTTGCTTGTAATTGTGAAGAAAATTCTATCAGCAGAACTGATAGATGTTTGGCTTTCAGAATAAAAGAGCATCTTCTGAAATGGGTCCAAACAGTCTTGAGTAATCCAACAACAGCCAATCATGGCCATAAAATGCCTTCTTCGGCTAATATGAGACATTTACTATCTACGGGTCACCAGGTGGATCAAAACTCTGTGTTTAAAGTTCTACTGTGCCACTTGTTTCCTGAATTTTGCTGAGGCGGTTGACATTAGCCATTTGAAGCCCCTCTTGTGCGTGCAGAAACAGCTTTATGTCAATCTACATCGGCCATAGGCTTGCCATTGGTTGCTTTCCTGCATGTATTATAGGCTTAATTAATGCCCTTGCTAGATATTATACTTGTGGCTGATTTTAACAGGGTTACTATAATGTAGGCACTGATGAGTCAATACAAAATGCTTGCATCTACCTCTGTTCATCTTTTGGCTATATTGTTTAAACCATTAAAAGAGACAAATTGTTTTAAATAGCATAATAGCAATATTCCAATATCTAAAGGGCTGCCACAAAGAAGAGGGGGGTCAACTTATTCTCCAAAGCACCTGAAGGAAGTACAAGAAGCAATGGATGGAAACTAATCAAGGAGACAACCAACCTAGAACTAAGGAGAAATTTCCTGATAATTAGAACAATTAATCAGTGGAACAACTTGCCTCCAGAAGTTGAAGTTGTTAGAATACTAGAGTTTTTAAAGAAGAGATTAGACAATCATTTTTATCAAATGGGACAGAGTTTCTTGCTTGAGCAGTGGGTTGGATTAGAAGACCTCCAAGGTCCCTTTCAACTTTATTATTCTGTTATTCTGAGCCATAATGGTGCAGTGGTTAGAATGCAATATGGCAGGCTACTTTTACTGACTGACTGCTGACAGCAGCTCGACAATTCGATTCTCACTGGCTCAAGGTTGACTCAGTCTTTCGTCCTTCTGAGATCGGTAAAATGAGGACCTAGACTGTTGCTGGGGGTAATATGCTGACTCTGTAAACCACTTAAGAGAAGGCTGTAAAGCACTGTGAAGCAGTATATAAGTATAAGTGCTATTATTATTCTATTACCCGAGTAAACTAAATAATAAAATTTCTGTTTTGTCCTTTCACTGCAATCACTGTGCTGTCAACAGGTTAAAAACTACAGGTAGATATGAAATTAAAAAGAAAATATAGTGAGAAAGTAGTAATTATTATACCTCCGGGTGACCAATCAAGTAAGGCAAATGGACAGATTTTTTAATGTTATATTCACCATTGAAGGCACACAACAATAACTATTCTGGTAAATTTAGTCCACAGGAAAGGAAACTGTTATTTCTGCAAGAGATTCTAGCATGTGAAGCTGAATACACAGACATATATTTATAGTATATAACCACTTTTCTTCTCATTCCTGCTCAAAAACATTTGTTCCTAAACTTACCTTTGCTTTGGAGCAGGGATATTGAAATAGGTGGACTTTACAAAAGTCATCAGCCACAGCTATCACCTTCCTATTATGGGACCTTATAAGGGCATTTATATCTGTTCCATCTGATCCTTCTGGCCACACTCCTTCATTATATAAACACAAAGAATAAAAATGTTACTAAAACAAGGGGCAAATACAGAAACTTAGAGCCCTCAAGATGTTGGACTCCAAATCCTAGCAGCCTTAGTCAGGCAATCATTCTCAATGGTTATAAGTTTTCTATCTATGGCTTAGAAAATTTTAAGAAATTAGCCATCAATTTAGGTTATATTAATCAAATAATCCAATATATAATAATGATCCCGATAATATAATCTCTTCTTTGTGTATGAGAAAACACAAATGCTTTATCTGACATGGCAGAACCTCACTTAAAAATATTTTCTAAGTCCTTGTATTACCTTTAATAAACAACTAGGAAAAACCTTATTATTGCCCAAATGTAGGAGGCACATTTTTAAGTAATTGAAATATATTAATATAAAATGGAGTGAATGAAGTCTTAAAACAAATACAGATTTAAAATGTTCAGGCTTTTCTTATCAGTCTTTTCTTAAGTGGATAACTTCAAGATGTGTGGATGTCAACTTGCAGAATTATTAGCCACAGCATTGTTGGTTAAGAATTCTGGGAGTTGAAATTCACGCATCTTAAAATTGTCGAATTGGAACCCCGTTTTTTATGACAACAAAGGAAAAGCTGTATACACAGAGCTATGCTCCCAAATGGCAAGTGACAAAATATATACAGGGAAATCACAAAGCACAATCTCAACTCATGCACTTGTATCCAACCTCAGGTAACTTGTACAACAGACCAAGGTTTGTATTGTAACATTGTCATACATGTTACATAATGATTTACTAAGAAAGTACTGGAATGATTCCATTTATTAACTTAATTTAAAGAAACAACAACAGCAGACTATTTAAAACACTCTATGAGTTGTATAATCTTTGTATTTTCCAGAATAGACTGATTTTAAACTTAAGAATAACCATTAAATAGGAAAATATTACTCACCAAATACCTGAAACCCCAGCACACAAGTGTATGTTGTCCAATCTATGTCTTTACAATCAGAGCGGTTCCTTATCAGTTTACAGCCATTTGGAATGTCCCCTTTATAAAAATACATAACTGGTATTGGAATAGCTATTTATAATTCCCATTTGTATCCTATCTTTGCATCCCTAGGGTATCTCTCAGAAGAAAAACATTCAGAAATATAAAGCAATTGAAACCCTGTTAAAAGCAGTAACTAATCATTATCATTCGAATTCAAAAGAGCTGGGTGAAACAAAATGCCATGTTCCTTAAGACAGAGAAACAGTAGTCTCTGGAAGAAATGTGTTCCATATCTTGAAAACAATAGGAGAAGGTCTTCCGCTCTATGCCTAAACATGGGCCTCTGAAATTAGTGGCATCTTTAAGAGAGGCTCTTCTATCCACTTCTGAGTCTGGACAGGCTCAAATTATAATGATGTACTGTATATAATTATACAGTAAAACAATATTAGAGTGAGATTTGTTTAATATTGCAAGTATTCATGCTCCAAAGCAATGGTGGCCAAACAAATTAGTCTACATTGTATGTATTATTAAAGAAGGATTCAAACATACAATGGAAATAAAATATAAATACTGATCTACCTTTTAGCGATAGGAAAAGTAGAAGGCTATGCAGCTTTATGTTTTTTTTTTTAAAAAAGAGAACATTTTGTTATAATAAATAATGCTTATACAGGTAGTCCTTGACTTGCAACAGTTCATTTAGTGACTGTTCAAAGTTTGAAAAAAGTGACTTGTGACCATTTTTCATAGTCACATGATCAAAACTCAGATGTTTGGCAACTGACTCATATTTATGATGGTTGCAGTGTTCCAGTTCCTTTTGTGACCTTCTGACAAATGAAGTCGATGGGGAAGTCAGATTCACTGAACACCTGTGTTGTTAGCTTAACAATTGCAGTTAAGCAAGAAATGTTGTAAAACTGTGGCAAGAAAAGTTGTAAAATGGGGCAAAACTAACTTAACAATATCTCACTTAACAACAGAAATTTTGGACTGAATTATTTATTTATTTAATTTATTTAATCAAATTTATATACCGCCCCCTCTCCCTAAGGACTCGGGGCAGTTAACAGCCGATAAAAAACACAGAATATAA
>JAEANM010027783.1:0-10482 GCA_017656035.1 Myanophis thanlyinensis
AGAGAGACAGAGAAATAGATTTGTTTTTATTTGTTAATATATCCTTTATTATTTCTATTCAGGTATTTGAATAGCACAATCATAGACTGATACAGCTTGAGCTTCTCCTATAAGTGCTGTCTATAGATATTGAGATGATAGAAGAGTATATTAGTCAGGATATTTTATTTTATTCTTCAGCTGTGATCGCTACCCCTAATGATCTACCTGCCAGTTATTCCCACCTGTAGAGGTCTATTTCTCTGTAAAATCCCAGAGACGTTACAAAGGGAAATGAAGGCATTATGGTAAGGAGCCTCTTGCTGGGAAAGGCTTAAAATTGCCGTGGTTCACTCTGCATGTGCTCAGGACTCTGGATTAGTTTGCGGATCAAGAGATGTCTTCTTGTCCAGTGAATAAAAAAGAGTAGAAAGGGCAGCTTTTTTGCATGATACCTTACAAAACTTGTTCAGGTCATGGGAGCCACAGTAACCAGTTCATAGCTCAGTAATGGTAACAACACAGTAGATAAAGAATTTTCTGAGAGGTTTGTGGTAGGGATTAAAGAGCATAGAAGATTGGATATTCTGAGGCATGACTGCAAAGTGTGCAGGAAGTCTAGAAAATTCAAAATGTACAGTTGTTTATTTAAAACACGTAGCCACCTATTTTAAAACAACTCTGAGCAGTTTACAACCAATAAGCAGAGGAGCTGTCTATTCTTTGATATTATTGTTTTTCCTTCCAGAAATTGCAGTTACTGGGATTATATGAGGACAGTGGCAAGAAACAGAATTAAATTCTGATATTTTATCATTCAGAAAGGTCCTAAACTTACTTATGTACTTATTTATTTTTCATATTTCTGAATCAACCACCTCCCTCAACAAGGGAGTAGTATACAATAAAATATCAAAATATAAAATATAAAAACAGTATTTTAAAATTAAAATTTTAAAAGGAGGCAAGAGTAATAAAACCTTGTTAAAAATTAATAACAAAGGTGAAAGGAGGGTTCTCTTTATGACTATGCCAAGTGGAAAAAAATGATTTTAACTTTTGCACAAGACAAATTACAATTCTGTAGTTGCTGATAACAGTTCTGAATATGCAACTTATTTTCTAGCCTTTATCAAGGATCTGCCAAGAAAAGGAAGTATTGTACAAAACGTTGTATAATTAAGTTGATTTCACAAAAATATATACAATAGCTCTATACTATACTCAATAGTAAGCCAGTCATTTGTTTGAATGGGAAAGAGCAATAAGCAATAACAGGCATAGTCTATGATAGAAAGTGTGACAGCATTTTGTTCATTAAATAGATGCCCCAGTAGAAAAGCCACATACTGAAAATCATGCTTTAGCAGAAAACACATTTCTGGTTTTTTATAAATTGCAATACATTCTTATCCAGGATGTTCAGAAACAGGCTTCTCTGTATTCAAGAGAATATATCCATTTGTAAGTTCATTTCAGAGGTGCTACAAAAGTACCTGGACTATATAATGATGCATTGTGGTGAGAAAAAAATTGTTGGGAAAATAAACAGTGATTTTCTCTGTTGCCTGGTGCAGTCTTTTAAAAAAACAGCTCTATTTTTCATTTCAGGCCCATCATGCAGGTGACTGAATAATGTAACCTGACAGAAGAGGATTCACTTATCTTATTTTTAAAAATTGTTTTTTAAAAAATACACTTCATTTTTTTACTGAAATTTCTTTGCTGTGAAAGCTTGCCATGTTTTAAACAGTAGCTAAAACAAAATTTGCTTTGAGCATTTCATTTAATAAATGGTCTGTGAACAAAGAACTGACTGAAAAAATAAAGGGAAATATTTGCAACAGATACTTTTCCTCTTTATATGTAGTACAGCCCAAGAAGGCTATCACTTAAGACAGAGGAGGGGGGAGGGGGGAACAAGTGTAGTTTTAAGAGCAAATTATCTGAAATGTAAGATAGTGTGTCCTGTAGACAGATACATAGATAGGAATACATAAATACATAGATGTTCCAATGGAAACAGTTCACACACTGACCAGTAGAACTCATTAGTCTGAATATGGGAAAAAAACGTTTTAATGTTTCTACTTGTGTTTTCTTAAAATACTTCAATTTTCTATTAACCTGCAAAACCTATGTAACAATCAAGCAACAGGGGCCAAATTAAAAGTCTGTGATTACTAATCACACTGTGATGTAGGAACAGGAAATCCAAATCTCTTCAGATTTTATCAGTATCTCTGAATCTAGAATGTAAGCATTGTTGCAAGATTAGGCAATTAAACTATCCTTTGAAGCTGCTGTGATCATTTATCTATGTATTATTTTTAGAAAGATTACAATTCTAGAGTCTGACCAAAGCTCTAGGCAATATGGTGCAAAGAGGGCATATGAAGAGACCAGCATTCAGAATTACACAGTTGCCAGCTGCATGTACTTAGAAAGTTCACAAGGCCGCCCTAGATGGTGATTGCCATTTTTTTACATTGTTTTCTAGCAGTCGTATACTGGCATGTTGCCTATAAGTCCAGAGGCAGTAAATGCTGGTCTCTTCATATGCCTCTAGTAACCATAGATAATCTGGTCCTTTATAAAATATCAGCCCTCTTTTAAAATCATCCAAAGTGGCTACCATTATCACAGCCACTGCCAGAAAAATCTACAGTTTAACTATATGCTGGGAAAAAAGTCTTTCTACCAAATCCACTTGCATATAAAATCAAATCAAATTCAAATTTTATTGGTCACATGCAGTCATACATGGTACGATATGCAGTGAAATGCTTACGTGACCACTCACAACCACAGGTAAATTAGGGCAGATGGGGGGGGGGGGTAGGATAGGAAATAGGTTAGGAATAAGTTGGGGATAGTTGGGAAGGTGGGTACATCGTGTATATGTAGAAAGAATCATGGTTTCTGTTATAGTCCTTAGTGTTCTTGCGGTATCTGGTTTAGTGTCTGTATTGCCTGTGGAAAGAAGCTTTTCCTCATTATTTCTGTGTTTGCCTTCAGAGAGCGAAAATGTTTTCCCGACCGCATCGTGGTAAACAGCCTATTGTTGGGGTGGCTGGGGTCTTTTGCTATCTTCTTAGCTTTAGTCCGGCAACATTTGTTGTAGATGGAGTGCAGCTCTGGGAGTTTGGTGCGGATGATGCACTCAGCTGAGCGTACCACCCTCTGTAGTGTTTGTCTGTCTTGCATGATGCTATTCCCAAACCAGGTTGTGATGTTGCCCGTCAGGATACTCTCTACAGTGCAGGAATAGAAGTTCCTAAGCACCTTTGATGTCTTCGAGTTTTAACAATGTGAGAGATGAAGAGAAAAAGATCTCCATCCAAATTATCTGTGGAATCAAAAAGGTTTTGTCTTAGCTTTCCTAACTCACCATCATTCCCTAACAAATTACTGTATTACCTGTACTACCTTGTTTCTGAGGAAGAAAAAATCCCTATGACCTAATTTACAAATTGAGACCCAACAATGTACTTGAATCGTGTTTATTTGAATAGCGCTAGGAAGAGACTCAAAGGTTCTGGCCACTGAAGGAGGGTGTCAAACACCAGTCTCAACATGGCTTGGATTTCCTATTTATAATAAGATAAGCAGAATAATAAAATGGAGGTTGGCACTGGACAGTTTCTTTGGTTAGTTACTTTGTAGTTCCCATTTAATATTTACAAGTGCTGATTCAAGATAACCCATGAGTCAGCATATGCAAACAGCTAAGCAAGGTATTAGGATGAGTTCAGGGTCCTTGCTAGTTTGGAGGTTTTGATTCATGTATTTGTTTTATTCCTTCATTAACCAGGGTTTCAGCCCTGTTGGCTTATATAATGGTTCTTGACCTTCAAGGTTGTCTTCTTGATTCTCTACATATAAACAACACTCTGAATATATGCAGTAGGTAATACTCCAAGACTGGCCTCATCATAGATTTATATACTGACACTGTAATATTGGCGATTCTATTTTTCAATTCACTTCCTAATTAACTGAAGCATGGCATCTCCTTTTTAAGTTTTTCCAACTCAATACAATGTTGGAAACAAATTACATAAAATGACTCGGGTCTCTGTGTCTCAGCTATACATCCAGATCTTTTGTATACAAGTGAAAAAATACATCCCAGAATCAATTCCTGAGAGACCATGCTTTGTCGGTATGAAAATGACCCATCTAGCCATACTGTTTTTTGTTGTGTTTTGTTTTTATAGTTAGTTACCAGAGGTAGCTGCAGGGGGAACAGGAGCTCAAAAAAGACAAAATGGTGGCCATAAGTTTGCAATTTAAGTCCCACCCATTTTATGCATTCCTATAAAAGAGGTGGAGTTTCACTGACTAGTTGGAATCATCATCTGACTTGTTTTGATCAACCCCATGGATACCTCTGCCTGTTACCAATGCAACTTGTCATTCTATTTTGTGGCATATACAAGATCAACAGGCCATCCTTAACTGTTTACTGAGAAAAAGTGTGATGGAAGGTTAGTGAGATGCGATATACTTCTGTGAAAGTCAACTAGTGTGCCTTTTCAACAAGGCTTGTTTTTTTATTTAATGTATGGTCATTTTCTTTTTAATATTTTCAACAATTTCTCCCAGAAAAAAAAAGTGAAGTGAACTAGCCTTTAGTTTCTTGTATCACCCACTGATTTCTTATTAAAAATTCAGAGAGACTTGTTATTTTCCAGTTGTCGAGTAACTGCATAAAATTGCCTAACAACTAATTTGATACTGATGATGATGATGATAAAGAGGAAGGGACTGAAGCATCTGTGTATGGAAAACTGTATGGAACTAGGCTTATTGAATGTTGATTAGAAATATTCCCTGATTATGAAGATACTTGAATAGCCTTGCCCATTGCCCATCCAGAATCCCATGTATGAATTACAGGAAACTAGTACCTAACCACCCACCAAATGCATGTAGAAATGTAAGTTATGTTGCTTAAAATTCTGAGGAAGGATACTTTTCATTCTCTTCTTTAGAATGAAGGGGAGCATAAATCATTACTTGTTTTCATAGCAACACTCACTCAAATTTGCAGATACTATATGTGGCAAATCAAACTGATGCTTGGAAAGGCAGACCATATGTCATGCTAAGTTACTGGAAAAGCATCAGGCCTTCCTTCCCAAAGATTCTTAAGAGATAAAATATTATGCTCAGTTAAAATGGAAAAGAACATTATACTTAAGGATAAACTAATTTAGTGTGCAGCTCTTTGCTACAGTTTGTTGCCAAATTGCTACTTAGCGACACATTCAGGCCACCTAAGGAAAAAAGAGGGGGGGAAAAAAGGAGGGAAAATGTTTGCAAACTGTAGCGATCATATAAAGGAATGTTGTTCAAGTTTGTTAATTCCATATATAACATGCTTTTTAAATACAGTTATTGTTTGTTAGAAAGCAAAATTAAAGGAATCAAAGGCACAAATATTTATTAACAATCCTGAAAAATGCTGTTATTGAACATAATCCAATGGAGATAAATTTGCTAAGAACCTCATTTACAAGTTGGCAGTTTCCACATTTTAAAAATGCACCTGCATTCTGTGTGATACCATTGTCCTGAGAACTTCAATTACATTAACAATTTTAAAATATGTTTCAATTGAGTAAAATACAGATTTGGAATTTGCGACTTTACTGATTTCATTTGGTTGCAAACTTCATTTCAACTACAATGATCAAATTTGTACTGGTTTTCCAGAAAGTACTGGTATCTAAAGCCAGATTCACAAATGAACATGTGGCTGATGGAGGTCTAAATCCTAGACAGTATCCAAACAACTCTGCCTTCTCCCACAAAGTTAGCTATTCCATGACAAAATATTGTCTGAGAATCACTTCATTTCTCTTTTCCCAAGTGTCATTAATGAATTGTTTTATTACAAAGCAACACCAGATGTTTGCGATCTGCCTTGTTTCAGCTTCCATTTCACACCAGTGAATATTGTATTTAATCTTTCATTCTTTTGCGTAGAATTTGATGCCTGCACCATCTAAGTTGTTATATCCCCTCCCAAGTCTATTTTAGAAGCATCTATTAATAAATTGACAGTCTGTGACATATAATAGCAATTGGAATGGTTTTTTCCATCCTTGCCATACATTTGAGCATGGCCTTTGATGTTTTTGAAGTTTTTTCTTTATACTGTCATACTTACCTTCTTCACTTGCTGTTCAAACAGGATTGACAAGCCGCCTGTATTAGATACGCACTTTTTTGTCCATGACTTCTATTAAAAGTGTCAACTTGCTGCATTTTTTTTAAAAGGTAGCTTTCAGTTTCTGCAGATGAGGAAACTGCATTAATTCAAATAACCTGGAACTTATGCTCAAGCACATTCTACTTTTGGAGCATTTCAGCAAATGCAATTAATGTCCTATTGCTTTGTGTATGTAGGAACTTCACTTTCTCTCTGTTGGGCTACATATTCCCATTTTATAATGCTTCAGAAAGACTATAGCAATGCTCTATTCAGTCACCCCCCAGTGAGACATTTCTTTCAGAAAGAATATTGTTACTAGTTTTTTTACACAGTGAGAGAACGACCAGTGTGAGTCTGCATCGATGCCTGCCTAGAAATTTAAGTGCATCCAGCAAGAAAAATCTAGCTGTTATCTTGGCAACTGTATTCTTACTCTTTAAAAAAAGTTTCAATGAAGCTTTAAGCGTGGGAATACAAATAAATATTTGGAGAAAAGGATCCATCCTGTTACAGGATAATCTAACTCTTATGTATTCTACAGAAGTTCTTTTCAGAATTTGGAAGCCATTTCAGATGCTAATGAGTTTTGATCATATGACTTCCTGACAACTTAAACTATTAGAGACCAAATGTTCATCCTTGCATGATAGTTCTCTGTTACACTTGATGAATATAGATATATAGAAGATACACAAATATGTACACAAATATACACATACATGCATGCTCATTATTGGAAAGAATCTTATTCTATCAAAATTGTTTGTCAATAATAATGTATTGTCAGGCTTAAGTGTACTCATGGTGTTATGTGGCATTTAGAAGTCGGGCGGCCCATGGATTTTTTATTTATTTATTATATATACTAAATATTAATTTAATTGTAAGGTGTTATTTATAGAAAATAGGAAATTATTGTCTTTATAGGAAATTAGCTTTAGTTAATACAATCATTGTTTTTCCTAATTGAGTGATTTCCTTGAAATCTGTTTGCAGTGACTGGTCTGGCAAAGTTTCATTATTCATATGTTTTTATATGATTTTAGAGGAATAGTTTATTTTATAATGTAGGGGATTTAACTGATATTTTATAGTATGGGTTGATTTTATGTTTTTGAACATTAGCTGGAGTCTGGTGATAGGGACAGTGAAAAAATACAATAAATAAATAAGTAAATTTGATTGAGATAAGCCTGACAATACATTATTACTGACAAACAATTTTGATAGCTGGTATTGGCCTTCATAGGCATTGAGTTCTTCACAGGATGTCCTAATATATTAATAATAGATAAAAGAACTCAATGCCTATGAAGGCCAATACCAGCTAAGAAACTAGCAACTGTGATTTCACACTGTTGTGTACAATGATACAAACAATAGCACAACAAAGTAACAACAAAGGTGCATTGAAATCTGTGCAAGAAATACTTGCAAGAAGTATTATTTGCCTAAAAACAAGAACCGATGGAGCCACAAAATGGATAAAAATGAAGAACCTTCTAGCTTTAGAATTTAAATAGATGAGCACCTGCTACTTAACATCCCAGACTTAGCAAATGTTGATGAAAAAGACAAAAAAGGCTCACAAGTGGACATAGCAATGCTTGGAGACAGCAGAAGAGAAAGAATTATAGAAAAATCACAAAACACAAAGATCTGCAAATAGAAGTAGAAATACTACAGCAAAAGAAAGCAAAGATAATATCAATAGTTAATAGTTAAGGCATGGTTTACTGAAATCTTCATCTGAGGGAAATTCCTATAATTTATGTCTGTCTTGAGTTGTGCAGTCTACTGTCAAACTCTTGCAGAATGAAAAGAAGAAATCTTGCCAAAATCTGTATAATCAAATTTATTGAAAGAGAAAAGGAACTAAGACATAGGAATTTCAGTTAGAATCATTCTTATTTTTCTAATCACACTTTAATGCACAGGAATACTGATTGTCCATTTTCCTGTTAAAGGAAGAATGTGTATACCTTCAGAGCTGACTTTCTGTTCCAAAGTAATCTCCTTTCCCAATTTTTGAGAAGAATGTAACACATGTATATACTCTATCTAGATAAGGAATTATTTTGGAAAATCCTTCTTCAATTCGCTCCTTATAGCTATCTTTATTCTCATCCCCTTCTCTAAGGAATAATTGTGATCATTAAATACACGCTCATACACACAGAAGCCATCAGTTGTTTGGGGATATTTCTACTGATCATGTTTATTTGTAGGGTATAAGTTGTATAAGCTTCACATAATGACTACACACACATTTGCACATCCATATACTATGTGAGTATAAATAATATTTGTGCCTTGAACTGCTTCCTGGAGGAACTATAAGTCCATGCAGGTTTCTTAGCAACATTTTTTAGAAATGGTTTGTCACTGCCTTTTTCTTTCTAAGACAGAACTAGTCCAAATCACCCAGTTTGCTTCTTAAGGCAGGACTTAGAATTCGGGTCTCCTTGCTCCTAATCTGGCATTTGTTAATATTAATTGTATAGTTCAGATATAAGTGCACATTTCCACACTAAGTACAGAAATCTCAATGATGTTCCATAGAAACCTTGAAAAAGAAAACTTGGGTTGAGCAAAATTGGGAAAGCAGCTTCAACATGTGTTGGATTTTAGTTCCCATAATCCCCATTCATTGGAAACACCCGGCTGGGGGTGACTATAATAATAGCTTGAGAATCCAGTGGGAGACAGTTACCATAATAAAGTTGTTGATGAAGGTCTGCTGACAACCATGATTCATCAGCTCCCAACTTTAATTGATAAAGGAAAATATTTGTAGCTCAGGGTTGAAATGCACTCTCTGAGCTTGGCTATTTTCTTGCAGTTCCTAGGTAGCATAATCAGTGCTGATGATGCTACTTAGTTTGGGGAATGAAACATTTGCAAAAAAAAAAAAATGTACCCAGGACACACACATCCCAACTTTAATCGAACAGGCAAATAAGGCTGTTAAAGAGCATAAATTAAAAATCGCAGGTCATCCAAACCAGCCAGCCTCTTTGCATTTCTCAAGGATCTTGCTGGAAACGATTCTGGCCTCTTCCAAGCAGGAAACGTTACCTTTCCTCTTGCCGGGCGCTGGGCCGTTCTTGTTGGGACATACTCCAACTGTGCCCTCCGAAAGCTTGCCGGCATGCTAGAAAGAGCTAGTTAAACCCGGCTCCCTGCTGGAAGCTGACAGCTGACGGGCTCCCCCTAGGGGTAAAAGACTCGGCGAAGAGAGGGCGGGCGCTGGGGCCCGTTGCTAGGAAACGAGCCCCCCCCCCGCCTTTTCTGGCAGGAAAATCCAAGCAAATGAGATGGAGGGGGAAGGGGGAGTCCTTTTGTTGTGCGGTTGAAGATTCTCGCCAGTTCAGTGTATCCCGATTCCTTTAAAAGATGTTTTTGTGGGGTTGGTGGGTTTTTTTTTTTTTGTTTTTTTTTTGTATTGGCACTCTTCTCCCTGGAATGCTCTGCACAGCGGGGCCAAGTTCTCACACTGCCCAGCAACCTCTCGGAAGCTGTTTCTCATTACTTGTTCCTCATTTGCCGAAATCAGCTTCCAAGGCTGTTTTTAGAAAACCCAGAGATGCTTAATGGAGTGTTCATGAGATGCTAGAGGGGCGTCTCTGCCGTTTGCACCGGGATGGGGGGAGGAGGAGCCCAGGCCACACTTTCCTCTTCTTCTGCGACACCCCCCCCCCCCAAAAAAAAAAAAAATCTGGTGCCTTCTGATCTGTCAGGATTAACAGGTGGAGATTTTGCAGCCAGTTTTACCAGGGGGAGAAATTTGGAGAGGCGCTTTCCACACATAACTTTATTCGCCTCTCCACACAAATCAAAAGGCTGAAGGTTTTTGGTTTTGTTTATCATCTGAACCTCAAACCTGCTCCTCTTGAACAGGAATCTCCAGACTTGGTCATTTTAAGATTTGTGGCCTGGCTAGGAGTTTTAAGTCCACAAATCTTAAAGTGGCCCAGAGGTTGTGGGAGCATCATCACTGGAAACCTTCAAGAAGAGATTGGACTGCCATCTGTCAGAAATGATGTAATGACCCCTTTGTAGGAGCTGTATTGGAAAAAAGAAAAAAAACTACAAAAAAAAAATTAAAAAAGAATCAAGAGTATTTAAGAACATACTAAATGCCTCTGTTTTGCACACAGGATTTTATTGGAAGAATAGGGTTTTAGGGAAAACTCTTCAGACTCTAGACCAGTGTTTCTCAACCTTGGTGACTTTAAGATGTTTGGACTTCAACTCCCAGAATTCCCCAGCCAGCTTTG
>JAEANM010027784.1:0-10482 GCA_017656035.1 Myanophis thanlyinensis
AATATGTTAGTCTAATTTTAAAATTTCATAGTTTAACTTAATTTTTTAACTTTTAACTGTAATTTTTAAATTATCAGTTCATTTAATTATTTTAACTGGTTTTTTAGATTTTGTTTATGTGTTTTTTACTTGCTGTACACCGCCCCTAACGTTTCCTTTAAATAATCTATTTTAGAAGTCTTGTTTTCTTCTCTACTGGTTGTAAGCGGGCATCAGGAGAAAGGTCCTTTCCCTTGTACCAAGATTAGGTCATGTAAACATGTTAGTATATGTTTATAAACAACTTAGTATATGAAATATTTTTTTAAAAAATGTTTAACCCTTTTATCCTGACTTTAATTGATTTTTTATAACTAAGCAACGAACATACCTAATAAAGTTCCTCTTCCTATTTTCTCCACAAAAACAATTCTGTGAGGGAAGTGAGTAAGAGAGTGACTGACCCAAAGTCATACAACCAGTTTTTCATGACTAGGGCAGCACTAGAACTCGCAATCTCCTGGTTTCTAGGCCAGCACCCTAATCACTAGAGCTAACTGTCCCGGACTTACATATCCCAATTGGTTTGTTTTGAAATGTTTCTTATCATTTATAAAATGTTCTGTTCATAATATTTATATTAACATAGTAGTTACTAAAAATGAATACTAGTATCTTGAGCCACTATTAACTAGTGAAATGATAAGAGAATGCAGTACTACTTTTTCAGAACAAGATTTTTATCTTGAAAGACACTTGAACTTGCAAAGTGTCTTTAAATCCACATAGTACTTGAATGTGGAAGTTGAATTAACCAAGGTTGAATCTAACAACTTTCTAGGTGTTTAGGACAATTTCTTCTAAGCAAAAATGACATGAGAAAAGGGGCTGGAATACTGTGGTATAGATTTGGAATCATATATAATTTAACATAAAGAGGCTTATTGAATGAGTTTCCTGCCCCATTCTTACAATAGCAGCCAGCAGCCACCCAAGTTATTGAAAAACCTTTTTCAAGAAAAATCAGTGTCTCTCCTAAAAAAATGAGATAGGATGCAGGTGGTCACCTGGTTTGGAGCAATTCTCCACTGCATAACTGGCCCCCACATGCAACCCTAGGAGTTTTCTTGACTCTAGGATGGAATGTGGGTGCTGGTTATGCAATGGAGAATCTCATTTTTTTAGGAGAGACACCGATCCTTTGAAAAAGCTTTTTACAATTCAGGGTCAAATATGGATTTCAGGGCCAAATAGTGGAAGAAAAAACTTTTTTGTAGAAAATCCCTTAGGATCTTGCCATAAATGTAAATCTCATTTGAGCTGAGCTAATAGCTATAGAAAGATATTGAGGTTCTTTTCTTGACAATAATGTTGAATTTATTTGATGTTGCTTTCACTGTTTAGTCTAAGTCCTAGGATTTCTAGCTGGTCTCCTATCAAATATTGTCATCTTGCTTAGCTTTCTCAATATAAGCCAAGATTTCTAGATGCCATCACCTGTCCTATGGTATATTGCAGTCCATAATATTTGCATAAATATATGCATGGTTTTAGACACACAAAGAGAGAAAAAGAATTAGAAGAACAATTTGGGATTATTTGCTTGTACTTGTATTTTACTCGGTTGGTTTCAGGAAAGTTTATTATGTGATCAAGTTTACTTTGAAAAAACCTTAAATAAAAAGGGAAATGTACACAATGGTTCAGGTTTTCACTTAAATTAGTTATGTATAAAACATATTGTACAACAGTGAGCAAGATTTATGGATGCTCTGTGAGTCATAGATATTCTAGATGATGGAACATATTAATATTTCATATTGGATTTTTATAATCTTTATAATCTGAGTATTAGATAAAGAACATTAAATGTGACAGATCTGCTTTTAGGCTTATGTTCTAATGAAAATGACTGTGTTGGGAGGGAGAAACTTGTAAATTATAAGATTATTTTGTGAACATGTAGGTTCAGTAAGCAAAATATGTTACTAGTTCCTGATAATTCTTCCTTTTCAAGGTGACCAAAAATTAACCTTTGAATATACTTTGGCAATTTGCAAGTATTTGTTGAAACAGTAGAGAATAGGTGCTTAATATTATCCTCTGGGCAAGTGTTCAAGACAGACCTTCCTAGAAAAGTTTCTAGACTATACTTGCATCAGAATTATGATTTTCCATATATAGGACTGGAGAGTATGCCAAACGACAAGTAAAGCATATGAATTTATCTCTACTTGCTTACTTATCAGGAATATTATGAATGTATGCTTGTAGCCCATCCTCATAAGCTAATGACACTTTCTGTTTGAGTGATTAAAGATCCAGACCGAATTCATTCTCCTAATTTACCTGAAAATTTGTATATAGAATATGATATGAAAAAATGTTAAATATTGAAGGAAAACATGATCTGCATGTTACACTATGTAGATTTATTAATGGAGCGCCTCTGTGCATATTTGCGTCAGATGTGTAAATGTCTGATTTTTAAGCCACTGTAACATATTTCACAGGTCGATCTTCACTATTTCCTTTTGAAGATGGCTTTCTGGATGACAGTCATGGTGACCAGTCTTTATCATCAGGCCTCAACTCCCCAACCCGCTGTCAGAATGGTGAAAGAGTCGAACGCTATTCTAGGAAGGTGTTTGTTGGAGGTCTACCTCCTGACATTGATGAAGGTACAATGGAATGGTGGGAGGAAGGGTATAGGGATTTTTTGCCCTTTAAAAATTACTGACAGGTAAGGCTCAGCAACATAATGCCCTTTCATTTCTTTAAAAACCAGATTAATAGAGTGAGCTCTATATTCTGAAAGCATGGATTTTATTAAGTGAAGAACTTATGTACATGTGAACATATGGAAGTATAAAAAAGTGTAAAAATTATTGGGACTCATTACAAAAAAATAAACCTATATATATGTGTATACATTCAATCATATACATATATACAGTATATATCCATGAAGGCGAACTTATGGCATAGGTGCCACAGGTGGCACACAGAGCCATCTTGCTAGGCACACAAGCTGTCACCCAACTTATTTCCAGCTGAGCATGCACAGGCAATTGCACATGCATGCATGTGTGATTGCAGAAACCCAGCTGGTCTTCGAGCAACCGCTGTGCATGCGTGCAATTGCAGCAGGAAATCCAGCTGGTCTTTGGAGTTCTCCTGAGCATGCATATGTGACTACTCGTGTGTGAGAGTGCCTGCATGCAGCATGTGTGCATTGCACATGCAAAAGCTGCATGCATGTGCATATGGTGCAGTTGCACATGCAGCACATGTGGAGGAGCCACATGCAAGTACGGATGGCACGTGCAAAGCACGTACTTTTCGGCACTCGGTAAGTAAAAGGTTTGCCACCACTGGTATATATGTATACACACATAAAGACGTAGTATATCTATTCATCTTCACTGCTACTGCTTTCTTCCCCTTCTCTATTGCCTATACAAACAGAGAAATAGAAAAGGCAGAAGTAGATGAGATAATGTTGATAACACCATCCCAGTGACAATTAAGCTTTGACAGTTTAGACTGTAGTCCAGTAAATTCCCTGAATCCTATTACTTACTACTTGTAAGTATACCAACACATTAGTGAATTCTGTACAATACCTTAGACAGAAAAAAATACCATTGCCTAATAGGATAATTTAGTGATGATAATACAGGACCTCTAATTCAGGGATGTCAAACTCTATTTCATTGAGGGCTACATCAAGGTGTTTAACCTTTGGTGGGAGTAGGGGTGGGCATGGCACGACCTGCTCAACGTCAGTCGTGTCAGGGGTGCCTGTAGTGGCCTGAGCACTCTGCCACTGAAAACAGGCATGAGAGCTCTGTTTTTGGCTGTGACAACTTCCTGCAACCTTCTGCCAGTGAAAACTGAGTTCTGGAGGGCTGCCCGTGGCCCTTTTGAGATCTGTTTTCACTTGCAGAGGCACCACAGGCTAGTCCTTCACTGTTTCCAGGGCAGCTCCACGGGCCAGATCTAAGCACCCTGCTGGGCCTTGAGTTTGACACTCCTGCTCTAATTCTTCTAGTATAGGTATGCTCAACTTACAACCACAATTGACCCCAACATTTCTGTTGGTAAGTGGGACAGTTGTCAAGTGAGTTTTGCCTCCTTTTATGACCTTTGTCATATAATGATTGCAGTTGTTAAGTGAATCACTGCAGTTGTTAAATTAGTAACACAGTTGTTTAGTAAATCTGGCTTCCCCATGGATCTTGTTGTGAGAAGGTTGCAGAAGATGATTGCATGACCCCAGGACACTGCAGTTGTCATAAAGATAAGCCAACTTCCAGACAACTGAATTTTGATCATTTGACTGTTGGGATTCTGTAACGGTTGTAAGCGTGAAAAATGGTGATAAGGTACTTTTTTCAGTGCTGTTGTAACTTTGAATAGTCACTAAATGAATTGTTGTAAGTTGATGACTACCTGTCTAATAATAACATAGTATTTGGATCAAAATAGCTTAAATTGATTTACAGTCCTAATTAGTAATTTCTTTATAGGACAGGGAATATAAAATATGTTTGATTTTTCTGGTGTTACTTTTATTAGTATTGAAGCAGTTTAGATAGCAGTACTGTTTTTCCATAGCTAGAGCTACATCTACATTGCATATGAGCAGCAGTATACTAGCATTAGTCAATAGCCCTCAGCTTTATTGACAGGTTCTTTTTCTTCTGCGTTAAAAAAAAGCCAAAAACCTAAACAAATACAAAAAAAGACAAGTTAACACAGAGTAAAAATATAATTTAAGAAATTTTATTCCAAATAGGGTTTGTTTGAAATATTTTGAAATATATAAAGTGCAAAATTTAGTGAAACATCTTGTTTTGATGTACAAGTGCTGTTTTAAATACACAGTGACTTTTTCTGGTATTTTTGAGGTGTTTCCAACAGATATTCAGGGTGGCTGGTAGGCACTTCTTTTGCTTTTAACATTCAAGGTTGGAATATCTCTTTTTCAAGTTTAGAACTCCTCAAAAATGCTTAAAACAGCTCATTGTAACTATGATTTATGATCTATCATATGACATCACTTTGTTGTATGTGTGCACATTGAGAGCTTACGTACTGAAGACAAATTTCTTGAGTGTCCAATCACACTTGGCCAATAAAGAATTATATTCTATTCTGTTCTGTTTTGCTCTGAATGCTCAACATTTCATGTGATTTCATGCTCAAAACATTTTGCACACCTGTACTTCCAAAACTGCAAAACTTCAACTTCAGGCACTTGAGATAAAGGTAGTCTTTGACTTACAACCATAGCTTGGTCTAGAAATTTTTTTGCTAAGCAAGGCAGATGTTAAATGGTTCATGCCTGATTTTACAAGCTTTTTTGGTTGTAAGATTCTGTTGTTAGGTTAATCACTGCAGTTTTTAAATGAATCACATGATCATTAAGTGAATCTGGGCTCCCCCATTGATTTAACTTGTCAGAAGTTGTTTGGGAAAGTCATAATTGGTGTCATGGCCTGGGACGCTACAACCATCATAAATACAGATTGGTTGTTAAGTCCCCAAATTTTGATCACTGACCCTGAGATGCAGTGATGGTTATAAATGCAAGGAACCATTTTAAGTCACTTTTATCATGCTGCTGTAATTTCAAACAGTCACTAAATGAACAGTTGGAAGTGGATGACTACCTGTACTTTAAAAAAATCAGAACCATTAAGGAAAATTTCTTTGTAAAAAATCATTTAATTTCTGATGAATCGTAATTATTATTTTGTTATAGATGAAATCACTGCTAGCTTTCGTAGGTTTGGACCTCTTGTGGTGGACTGGCCTCACAAAGCTGAAAGCAAGTCATATTTTCCACCTAAAGGTAATTATTTTAGTTTTATGAAGCAGGAAAATGCTTTTCTCCATAAATTTCTAAATTCATTGTTAACTGCTTGAAATATTGGCTTCATCTTAATCATCTATAACTTTTGTTACCTTTTTTTTCGAAGATTGAATATGCCATTGCATGATTGCAGTGAAATCCTAGCCATAATAATAATGTGGTTTCTGTGGTTTCATAATTATTTTTCTGAATATCCTGCAATAGACGGATTGTTTGAATCTTTTGTATAATAAATATCTAGCCTGGGTGGGTAATTTCACATAAAGACATTGGTATTATTCCTCAAAAATAAGTGTCATTTTCCACAATCCCAGAATTGTATATATTAGTATGTAAGTACAATTTTGACTGTTCTTCGCTATTGTAGAAACAGTGTGATCAGAGCACAGAGTGTAGGATACAAATGTTTTTGTATCTTTTTCAAATATCCAAACATTTCCTTATCAGAATAATGTAAAAATAATTGTCAAAAACCTAGTACATAATAATTACTGTTAAAAACAACTGCATTTATCCCAGTAACTTTTTTAATGTTTAGAGCACTCTTTTTTAAATTTTCTTTGCAAATACTAGTGCATTTTCTTGTGATGAATGAAAGTATCTCTTTCAATAGGTATAAAATATCTATGAATGAGAAAGTTAAAACTACCTTGATTATTTACATGAAGCTATTAATATATTAACTTATAAATTTATTTTGTAGTATGCTAAAGTTTTATTTTTATTTTATCATAGGCCTAATATGCATTCAGTTCCTGATTCAGTTCCTGAGTTGATTAATTATCTGTGAATTAGTTTCAGTATTGTTTTTTCATTAATAGTTTAGCCTTTTTTGTTTGTGCTAAAGATTATAATATGACAGTTTCTGCTCAGGTGCCAGGAAGAGGAGAAAGCCAGCAGTTTCGATATTCCCCAAAACATTATTTTTTTTATTCTCGGTTTTATCCTTTAGCAGGATAGGAATATACAAGAATAATGAGGGAATATTCTTCACTCCTTTGATTTCTCTTATATATGTGAAGTGGAATTTCGGTGCTTTGGTGAAGAAACATTTTAGTGCATTTTTTCTTTCTGGTTATAGCATTACTGAATTTCTTCATATCATCTAATATAATCTAACTTCTTTGGTTTAGGAATGGAAAAGTCCAATAAAGGATTACTGAGTTCTCAAGGCATCCTGCATTTGGGGAGATTAAATCAGTGCTCTCTTGTGTTTATTAAAAACATTCTTGAGTGAAATACATTTTAGCAGAAAACAAGGATATAGTCTTTTCTATTTTTTGCCAGGGCACATATGAGAAACAGCTTTCAAAGTGCCTGCCAGTTGCCCATGAATGTCTGTCTGAAAGTGATAAACACTTTGTCACAACTGTTCCAGATTATTTATAACTGACTTCTGAGCTGTCAGAATTTTAGCAGACACCTTACAGCATAATGATTAGAAACTCTGTTAGAATTCCCAGAATTGCAAGATCTCAGCATTATATTGGAGATTACCTCAGCTAAGAAGTCCACTATATAACAAACACCTCAATAAAATTCTCAGTGCTAGATGTCCATATTTAAAGTTCATAAAATAAATACTACAAACATGTCTCCACAATCGAGCCTGGAATTTCCATTATAATTCATTACAGTCATGAAGTGGATCACCACATGACTTGACTTGATTTTATGATTGTTTTTACAATGGCCATAGAATGAATCATCACAGCCGCTAAGCAAATCATGTGGTCATTAAGGGTCATTAAGGAAAATCTGTCCAATCTTATAATCATAGCTTATAATTTACAATTATAAATAGAACATTGGAATTCTATGAACTACCGTACATAAATGGTTGCACACAGATGACTTTTTAAAACTAAAACTAAAACTAAACCAAAACATATAAATACCGTAAGAGTGATGAACAAGAAACAAAGAAAACATTGAACTATCCAATTCCTAATTTGGTTTGGTTGTCTTTAATAAGAAAATATTTGATACATAGATAATTGTACAAGCCAGAATAAAGCCTATTACTACGACGTGAATTAGTTTAAAAACTCTTGGCTAGAAAAACTGTATCCTAGAATACCAAAGGAGTTGGCTATGCTTTTTATATATGATCCTTGAATAATTATGGAAAAACAATTAAGTAGCAGGTGAGCAGAGAACAAATCTTGTCCTTGTCTTTGAAAATATGAAAAAAAAATCCAGCAATCTATAGATCATTCAATCTTATATAGGTACCATAGGAAATCCTAGAGCAATGAACACATTCATATATAAGAACTCAGAAAATAATGCAATAATTATATGAAGTCAGCATGGATTTACCAAGAACTTAACTTGTCAGACTAACCTTATTTAATTATTGGTTGGACAACTTTTCTTAATTATAAGAATGCTATATAGTGTACATGCTATATGTTGATTTCAATTAAAGTATTTGATACTTCATGATTGCTTATTGGCAGGGTAGTTATACTGTAAGTGAATTGTAAAAAAGTGAAAAAATAACTACATGTAATCCTTGTTTAGCAGCCAGTTAAACTGCCTCATTTAGCAACTGTTCGCAGTTACAGTGGTGACGAAAAAGTAACATTATGATTTCCTTGCATTTTCCATCTTTGCAAGTCTATAAAAGCAAAGATAAGCTGAAATAAGATCATAAACAATTGTTTTCACATAGCAATTGCTTCCTTAACCACTAAGTTGCCAGTCCCAATTGTGTTTGCTAAACAAGGACTACCTGTAATGTTATGGTTTGGGGTGAGGGATATTGTGTTTTTGAAGACATTTTGAAAATACTGCATTATTTTACAACCTTCATGTTACCGCTGTGGTTAGTTGTGCTGTGTTTTTTATAATTTGTACTGATTAACTTTATTCTTTTCCTCCAAGGTTATGCTTTTCTGCTATTCCAGGAAGAAAGCTCTGTTCAAGCTCTGATAGATGCCTGTTTAGAAGAAGATGGTAAACTTTATTTATGTGTATCAAGTCCCACTATTAAGGACAAACCAGTAAGTAAAAATATAATGTGCTCATTTCTTTCAACAACTGAAACAAAATGTTCTGAAAGGGAGTTGCCTGTTCAGTTTGATGAGGGCAGTTTTAGGACTATAATCCTGAATTTGCTTAATCTTTTTAAGATGGTACTGGTAACCTTCAAGGTTACATTGAAGGTCATCTGTGTGTTTAAATACGATCATTGCATCCATTATAGTGTCCATTGTATTCATTTTATGTACACTAGGAATCCTAAAACACTCTGTCCTGGTCTTTGGGATGTGTTTAAAAATTCTTCATCTCAACAAAACAGCTGTCATTAAAATGCAAGAAGACAAAAAATTAACCTCAGTGCTGATTTTACTCATTCAACATATCTATTTAAATTCATTATGATCAGAGTCAATGCAACATTCTGCTGATCTAAGCTTCAAAATATGTTACGTTCCCAAGAGAATTGGGGAGATACCATACATTTGGATTGTTATATAGAATGCTAGCTAAAATTTTATTATCTTCCTTGAGCAAACAAGTAAGAATATAAACATACATACATAACAAGCAAATAACAAATAACAAGCAAATTAGATAGATAGATAGATAGATAGTCACTTCATTTTATGTAGAATTTGTATACTCTCCCTCAGTAAGAGTAACACCCTAGGGCAGTGGTGGCAAACCTTTTACTTACTGAGTGCCAAAAATTATGTGCTTTGTGCATGCCATCTGCAGTTGCGTGTGGCTCCTCTACGTGTGCTGCATGTGCAAATGCACCATCTGCGCATGCCAGCTTTTGCATGTGTAATGCACACATGCTACACACAGGCACATCCACATATAAGTAATTTTACGTGCATGTGCAAGATAACTCCAAAGACCAGCTGGATTTCCTGCTGTAATTGCATGCATGCACAGGGGACGTCCAAAGACCAGCTGGGTCTCAGCAATCATGCATGCATGCATGCACAATCGCATGTGCATGCTCACTGTTGGTAAGTTGGCTGACGGCTTGTGTGCCTAGTAAGATGACTCTGCGCGCACCTGTGGCACTTGTGCCATAGGTTCGCCATCACGGCCCTAGGGGGAAAGTCCACATGGAACTGATAAATCTGAAACAGTGAGTCGAGTTGTTTTGTGTTATTTGCTGTATTGGGAAAATCATTCTGTTTTCATTGACCTTTTTCAGTAAATAGACCAATATTTTACTTTTGCATTATTGTAAGCCAGCCTCTTTGAATTGAGCAGCATATAAGCTACACACACATACGCACACACATAATTGACCAGTATATAAACATGCAGCTTATATGCTGCTCAATTCAAAGAGGTTGGCTTACAATAAGGTGTTTCTGTAATCCTGGTTCCTTTCTGTCTTATAATACTTCTTACAGAAGAATATTTTAAAGGAAATATTTAAACCTTAATATGTTATCTGTTGAAATCATAACAGGAATTTAGTTGAGAGTTATGTATGTTTAATTTGAGAAGCAAAGTCATGAAAAAGGGAAGAACTGCTCACCCTATAGGAGAATTTTATCCTTTTTTGTTTACAGGTTTATCAGCACCAGAATCTTTATGCTTCTGACAACTGAGCAGATGCTCTCTGCCCTTCCTTCCTTCCTTCCTTC
>JAEANM010027785.1:0-10482 GCA_017656035.1 Myanophis thanlyinensis
AGGTCCCGGAACAAGCTTCTTGCTTCTCAGCCGAGTCTGGATTTGCGGTCGATTTCCGGCGAAGGGAAGCCCCCGCCAATGCCCGCTCCCCCGACACCGCCAACGCCCCCCTGACGCCGACGCTGATGACGCCCCGCCCCCGACACCGCCAATGCCCCCCCAACACCGACACCGCCAACGCCCTGCCCCCCCGATGCTGCCCCCCCGTCCTCTTTTTTGGCTATCGAATATGGTCAGCCTAATTATCTCAGTACTTTCGTTATCTTTTGTTGTGAAATAATATAATGTAATGTAATGTAATAATATGTATATATGCATACATACACAAAAAAATTCAATTGGGAATAGAACATGCTTTTTTTTATGAGATCTTGTCTTATTTACTAACTATGTAATGCACTAAACCCCATGCAAATAGATTCCTAAGTTCCCCCAATTCTTCTTCAAAGAAGATGCAAGGAAAATTGGAGGAGGGGAAGCAGAAAATTCAGTTTAAAAGTAGTGTTTTTACTGTTGGTAAAGAGGCTTTTTTCTATATTTAAGTACTATATTGTTTGAAAAACAATAATAGACTAAACATTGCAAGCAGTTGAAAAATATCTTACCCACACTTATGTGATAGATTAAAGCATTTTGCATAAGAATTCTGTGCAAAACTGAAAGTAGCTCATAGTGTCAGATATGTTTGAAAATTGAAATGATTTATTTTGGGTTTAGCTCTGGCAAACGTGAAGCAAAACTAAATGCAGACTTTACTTTGCAACTCTGGTGGGTGGTCTGTTTCTCCAATATACATCAGGAATTCTGGGTTTTACTGAGAAAAATTGGTTTGATTTCAGGGATTTTTTTTATCCCTTCAGTTCTAAATTTCAGAAGTATCCCTATAGAAGAGTGATCCAATGTGATTTTCTGTTGATGTATTTTTTCACTAAAGGTTCTTAGTATATCATTTTTAATTTAATCCAATGCTAATTTAAACTAATGTATACCTCTGTCTTCTCCCACCCCCAACTGCCACTATTAGCATCTGTATTCATATTCTCTTAACCATGTTGAATAATTAGAAATTTTGAAAGTAAAATACGGAAACTGTGCCAAAATAGAGTGTCTACAGCAAAGCCTTTCTATTTCATTTTAGTTACCCCACCAATAATTTATATCGGAAAAAGATATATTTTAATTTTAGTACCTTTTATGACATTATTGACAATTCTAGCTTGCATATTTTTAGCCTTAATCCTTCCCTCAGTGCTATGGAAATAACCCCAACATTTATGTATTCCTGAAACACTTCCCATATTTGGAGGATCTCTTGATTTTTATCTATAATTAGTTCATACAACACTGTAAAAATATATGTAGCATAATGTTTTCAGTAATATTTCAGGAACGTAATATTCGGTGCAGGAATGTCCATGAATTTTACCAGATAACAGGTTTAGGTGGTATTGATAGTGAACTAGAATTGTGATTAATGCTTTGATCTACGCTAACAATGCCTCATTGGCATTATTGGCAAAATTGGCGACACTTACTAACAATCTACAAAAAACCTTGGTCATGAAGAGCACCTCATAGACATGGTAAGCTACTGAACTTGCGTATGAGACCCAGTCTGAAATTTAACAAGGACTCTAGTTGAGAAATATGTGTTAATATTTATTTTTATTTTTATCTAGTTTTGTCATAAATGGTTTGCCATCTCATTTTTTTTAAACAATAAAAATAATGTTTAGTACCTATGTATTATTTATGCCATTTTCAGTTAGGTAACTTGCTTCATAATATGCTTGGAATTGAGTATGACATAATTTTGGAATATCTGTTCTAGAAATACACAGGATAATTTTAAAAACTTGGTAGTTAAATAAATTATCTTCAAATGTAGTATTTGTGATTATAATTATTTTGTAAGGGTTACTTTCTTCAGAACTGAATGTAAAGCATGTTAGCCCAGCTCTTACTAATATACATTAAAGATAAATTCTATAACCTTTAGTTATGTTCATTTGGAGTATGAATGACCAAAAGTATAATTTGACACTTTCCTGAGTAAAATGTGCATGAATAAATGTTAAATTTTGAATAAATTTTAATGTTAGAGTAGATCTTCAGGATTTATCATTCTGAAGATTTTTTTTCCATTTGTGCAGTTGTTCTATCTTACTGCACTAACAGAAGATTTTTGTTTAAAAAAAACTTCTTAGTCCTAAGGATGCTTATGCATACAGCCTTTATTAGGTGAAAAAAAACCCAGATGTGGTAAAAATATTTTTCCAATATTTGTGTTGATCTTTTTGTAATCTTTTTACACTGATTATATTCAGGTCATCCTTCCTAGTATAGAATTATCGGGAACAACTGGCTTATTGTTTGTCAGAAAAATGGAAATGGCTCTCCTGTAATTGTTCAGAAAGAAATTTAAAGACAAGATAGTCTTGCTGAAACAACTATTTAGAAAACTAATAAATAAATATAACTTAGCCTGACACATGAGATGTTTTCTAAGACTACAAGAAGTGGTATGCTGGCATTAGCTCATACCAGCTCATGAGAACCAATTGCTAAGTTTTCTGGAATTTTGCAAGCCAGTTGCAAACAGAACTGAGCCACTATACTTAGCATGCTGACCAGCTATTCTGTGGGTACCAGCAGAGAAAGATAATAGAGCTGGAAGAACCAGTTCTTAAACATTTGCCAACAAACCACTGGATATAAAGCTGTATTCCTTGCAATGGGAAGAAGTCTTAGTCCAGATGAGAGCACATCTAGAAAAGCAGCATCTGGAAGATTGTGACTCAAGTGACTGAATACTGAGCATACAGGAGTTTTGGTGAGTTTGACAGGGTCCATGTTACAGAAGATTCGAAGAAACATGGGTAGCAAAGGAAATTTAATGGTGATCTACATGGCTATGTGCATTGCTTGACTCTTGCCCAAAGAGAGCCCAAAGTATTTTCTGGATTATAATGCATCAGGGACTTAGGGAACTCAGATGAGAGATATTTTAGATCAAATTGTTTAAAAACCTGATGGAGAATAATGACAGAAGGATGGGAAATCTTGTGAAACAATTAAAGGTACAATCACAAGCAATTATTAACGGAAGAAAAAAAAAGTACAATCACAAGCTAGTAGTAGACTATTACAAAGATCAGTGTGGATACATACAGCTTCCTGAAATGCTAAGAAGAAAAAAGAATATCTATAGGCAATGGAAGGAAGAGTGCATAACCAAAAAAGGATATAAAGCAGTTGCCAGAAACTGTAGGGATTGTGGCAGAAAGCCTAAAGTTGAGAAGGAGCTGTGGCTTGTGAAAAATACCCCAAACAACATAAAAGGCTATTTCTGATATGTCAGGAATAAAAAGGAAAGGCATAGAAGCTGTAGGACTGTTGGAAAAAAAAGAAGATATGAATTCGTAATGGGAGATGGCAAAAAGATGGAATATTTGTGTTTTATATTTATCTTCTCTCAGTAATGAAAAAGAACTCTAGATAGCCAGTTGTCTTTAGGGAGGGAAATTAAGGTGAAAGAAATAGCAATACAAGGAATCCAACATGCGAGCTCTTTAATTTAGAATCACAATGATCTTAATGTACATCGATAAAAAATTTCTGAGATTCTCCCTCAATGCACTATGGTGCATTGGCTAGGAAGCAGCTTTCTTCATTGGTAAAGGGGAAATCTGCAGCCGTGTGTGTCTTTGTGTAAGGTTTGCTGAAATCTTTCAGTCCTAGACCCACTCTTACACCTTTTTGTGCCCATAGTAGGAAGAAAAAGTTGCAACTTAAGCTAGACAAGGTGAGACTAATATAGCATTTCATTAATTTTAAATGAATTCAACTCTGCAGGGCTGGATGAATTACATCTGATTCTACTGAAGGTAAAACCAGAGGTGATCTCAAAGTCACTAAGTGAAATTTTTGAGCCCCAGTGAAAAACTAGCAAGGCCTAAAAAAAACAAGAAAAGCAAGCATCAACATCTTCAAAAATAGAAGATGAAGGACCTAGAAAATCATAGTTTGACATCTGTACTGGGCAAAATCCTGAAGCAGGCTATTAAACAGCATACTTGTTAGCATTTAGACAGAAATGCAGAACCAGCACAGGTTTGCCACCAACATGTCATGTTTTACTAATCTTACTTTTTTTGACAGATGTACTGTATCTGCTTAATAGATTGGGGGTGGATGTACTATACCTTGATCTCAGCAAAAGGTTGTCAAAATCTCTCATAATTATTCCCATTAATAAAAAGAAAAACACAGGCTAGGATACAGCTGTTAAATGAATTCATTATTGGGTGCGTGAGACGCAAGTAGTTCTAGATCAGCCTGGTGAATATTATCAAGTGACTTGGTACAAGGCTGTACAAGGCCTTCTGTTGTTCAACATTTTTGTTAATGATCTGAATTGAGGAGAATAACAACATTTGCAGGTGGCCAAAAACTAGGAGGAGTGACTAACTCTTTAGAAGAGAAAGAGTAGATTTAAAAGATCTATGCAAGCTTACAGAATGGCCCAGAAGAATGGGATAAAATTTAAGTTGCTCTTCAGAGATTATTCCAGCAGTGTGTGAGATGTTGATTTATGAATAATTATTGAATTGCTGGAAAGATATCTAACAAAAAAGGGGCCAATCCTGTATAACTTTGAAAGACCTGGCATGATGCTACTTTTTCAACATCTTATCACAGTAAGCCCTGGTAGTCATCTTAACTACACTAGTAGATTAGCCCAGAAGCATTCTCTATAGTCAGGTATTTACTAAGCTTAGGAAAGTATATCATGTATGTAAATACATACGTCTCTGAATTTTGTCCTTTTATTTGAATGTCCTTTAGAGATTTTTTTTTCAGCTAAAGGCAAAACACTGGTACATGAATGCTAATGGGGAGGATTGTCAAAGAGCAAGAGTAAATTATATGGCTTCTGAAAATTAATTTTGTACTGGGACAGGGAGTATTCTGCAGAAAAGACCAAAGCAGTTGGTCCTTGCCCATATGATTGGATAGGTTAAACTACAGTAGATAGTTAAGTAATCAGTGATCAGTTTCTCTATTGGCAGCCAGCTAAGCACAGAGGGAAAGAGAATATCTGACAAAGAGGGAAGGCAGAAGTGTGACCTCATCCACTGGTAACCTGTAGTTTCTCACAGAATACTTTGAAAGTATACTTTGGATCTAGATAGAAAATTGATTTAACCTTAACTGCAAAGGTACTGTTAATGAGCAGGGTTTGGTTTATCAAAGGTTTGGTAAAATGTCTAAAAGATACTTCATTCTAACAGCAAAGGTTAGAACAAATCAGTATCTTCAGTCTCAAATGAGTTTTCCTTTTATTATCTTGAGCTAGAATGTTTTATTTTTGTGAAGGTCATTGTTCATAGAGAAAAATCAGATAATTAACAAGAAGGAATTTCTAAACTTCTTGGAGTTCTATGTTTTACTTCCTGGAATTACAGTGTAGAGATAACAAGTTTTTGATAAAACGTGAAATGCAATTTTGTACCAAGCTCTGACTTGGTATAGTTTGAATATTGGATATTATATTATGGAGAACATCACCCTTCAGAAAAGGAGATTGCAGCATAGCTTTGGCTCATGCATTTGAGACTTAGGTATCTGGGACTGCAGTGGGATTGATAAGAAACCTTTCTCCACCCCGGGGAGAACAGTGGCACACACAGCAGCAGTGACATGCATTAGCAAGAAGCAGCTGGGGGCTTGAAAGGCCATTTAGAGGAGAACGGGAGTGAACGAGTGAACAAATGCTCAAAGACTTCCCTCCTGTGTTCAGTATTCTGGTGGTGCTGCAGTGGCGTAAAAATAAATGTACCATCCAAAAGACTGAGCTAAGTCACTGCTGCCGAAGACAAAGGAAATTGAATCCACCCTGGCTAAAGATGAGGGCAAGCTGGCTTTTGTTGTTTGCAGAGCATCCACAACGGAATAGGGTCTTGATATACAGGAGGCTTTTTTACATTTTAGTGCCTGGTTTTAGGGGATAGTGATGAACTTCAGCTTCATCTGTAGAGAAATAAATACATAGCTTTGCATTTGATTCTCCTATCCACATCCGCACTGATGGAAATAGTATTTCTGACCAAAATTAAAGAAGCTGACACTGTCCTGGTTTTTGTTTGTTTGTTGTTGTTTACAAGAAGAACTGCCACCATGAATTTACTAACATATGGAAGATTACAGTAAGATCTGGCTTATTTTCCCTGCAATTTTTCCCCCCCTACAAACCTGGAATTACAAGCTTAAGTAAACTTCATAATTATGGCTGAAAAAGAGAGGTGATTGTGCTTAACGTGTTCTTTAAAATATGATTTTTGATGAGATAGTAAATTCATATCTTCTAGAAGTCCTAGGGTTTTTCTGTTTTTCTGTTTTTATATTTTTGGAATTTTTTTTCACATCACTCGGAATATTTTGAGGTTTTTTTCTCTCAGATTTTGCCTTTTACATGTGCTGCCCAAGATCCCTTCAGTACGGGATGGATATTAGGAAGGCAAGGGTAATCATCAACTTTAAAAATTATTTATCAGTTTTGTCAATTTTGTTTATATTTTTCTGATATGCAGAAGTAACTTAATATTTCTTCAGAAAATTTTGACAGACATTGATTTAAATAGTGTATGATATATTATTTATGTCTTACTCAATGCTAGATATTTATTAAATGTTTAAAAACAATAAATGTACTTATATTTTTCAGTGCATTTA
Source organism: Myanophis thanlyinensis (assembly GCA_017656035.1). Classification (NCBI taxonomy): domain Eukaryota; kingdom Metazoa; phylum Chordata; class Lepidosauria; order Squamata; family Homalopsidae; genus Myanophis; species Myanophis thanlyinensis. The sequence continues at coordinate 6,736 of JAEANM010027785.1, forward strand.
GATAAAGATTGCATGTTGAACAGTGTACACTTCAACAAAAATATTAAATGTGCAAATGCTCTTTACTGATAGTGTCATTTTTAATGCTGAATTTTTTGTCTCTTTTAAAAGATAATTATTGAATACAGAAATGTATGATTTGAGGGAGAAATATTTGAGGCTAATAAATATTTCTGTTTTTACACTGTATCTATGCCCTTCAAGGAAAGAGCTCATCATAACATCCATAGCAGCTGACTCTTTTATGTTATGAAAAGAGATAAGAAATTGTTTTGGGAACTGAATTTTTGGAATGAGGTTGTTTAACAAAATGTAATTCTGTATATACTTTTGAAGTATTAAGCCCCATTTCAAAGAAAATATCTCACTCATTTTGTGCTGTGTCCCCTATATATACCCAGACACAGATGCATATACAAACACAGAGAGAGAGAGAGACATACACACAGACAGACAGACAGACACATTGTCTCTTGTAACTGCAGACATTTTATGTTTCCTAGAACTGGGTGTATTGAGAAAAAATATTTTTATTGAGGAAATATATTGCTATAGTTTAGCCATCCCTAATGTTGCCTCCATGGGTTGGACCACAGTTCCCATCATTCCAAGTATTATGACCAGTGATCCAAGGAGCCAGAATAAGAAAGGGAACTATCAGGTATACTGCACTGAAACAAAAAAAAAGCAATTAAAAAATAATCCCTAACAGAAAAGGATATTACTTTACAAAAGAAAAAAGAAAAAGAAATCTCAGTGATTTGATGAATCCTGAGGAACACAGTAAAGAGAGCAAATTAATAATGAAGTGTTTGTGTTGGGGGAAAGAATACCATAAGGCAATAGTAAATATGCCTGCATGAGAATGTAACACACAATATTTTAATAGCACTCAGGAGGTACCTATGAAGATTGAATACATACACACAAAGCATGAAAATAACATTCTTTCTTTGCACTATTTTAGGAGAGTTCAGGAGCCCCAGAAGAAAAATGGCCATTACAAATCGGTGTCATATGGATCTAATCTTCTCATTGTCACATGAGATCATCTAGAGTAGACAGTAGGGTCTCAATGGAGTGATCATCTGAGCCATTACTTGTCCCCAACACAATATAAGAATAAACATGTTTAATGACCTGATGTAAATCTGACTTAAGTCTGTTGCTTACAAAAAAAAAAAAAAAAAAAAAAAAGATCCCCATTACTGGTTAGAGCCCTGGGGAATGGGCAGTGACTGTCTAGGTAATCTTTTTGTGTCTTTCTTGTATTATCTATTCCTCTTATATTATCATTACAATCACCTATATAACAATACTTATATGTAATTAATTTGTGTAAAATTTACAGGAGCCCAGTAACAAACGGGTCAAGCCTCTTTCTAGAGTGACATCGTTAGCAAACTTAATTCCTCCTGTCCGAACAACTCCCTTGAAGCGATTTGGTCAGACACTCCAGGTATTTTATTTATTTATAATGCTGCCCATCTTCCCGATAAGGTAAAGAGTGTCTTAAAAATTATTAAGTGGGATTAAGTGTAATGAAGATAACCAGTTTATGAATTTTTTCTGGTCTTAAGCTACAGCAGTTTTCCATACTGAACATGTGTATCAGTGAAAATGCTCCCAAAATCTAAAAAATATAAATGATTATTTTCTCACTGTTCTGTTGTGTCACAATATATATTCACAGGATTGCTGGCTTTTTGTAAACCTTTTTTTTTTCCTGACAAAAATCAGCATAAAACTTATGGTTAAAATATCATTGTATTTTAATTTCTCATCAATAGTTATGTAAAATATTCAATTGAATTTTTTTTCTCCAAAAATGTAACTTTTATAGGAAAGCGTAATAATTGAAATATTTAAATGTATAGGTAGAATTATTTTGATAATTCTGCTTTAATTTTAAATAGACAACATTTGCGTTGATGCTCCATGAACAGATTTTTCAATTGCTGCACTCTACTCAGTTTTCAAATATGTATTTAAAAATGCAAATTCAGGGCAAAATAATTATGATTTTAATGAACCAAGATCCAGTCATCTAGTTACACTTGTACCGACTCATGAAAATGAATATTGATGAATCAACTGCTTTGATAATTTGAAGGTTAAATTATACATGACAGCAGATCAGTATTGATTATATAACAAAGTAGCTGCCTTTGTGTAGCATCTTTTTGAGGAGAGAGAAAATGGATCATTAGATTACCAAATAGTCAGACAATATAAATATGAAGCAGTTCATATTAATTTCATTCCACTGTAAATTTCTCAGTTTGAGAAAGTAGCATTGTTTTCAGAAGCCATCCAGTCTGTAATCTGATTTGGAAATTGTCTCACCCAAATAATGGCTATAGAGTAAGTCAATGCATACTGTTACTTTTTTTAAAAGTTAACATTTTTATTGAGTTATAAAATAATATAAAATACAAAATACAAAGTAAAATAGGAAAGCAGTGAGGAGAGAAAAGGGAAGAAGTGAGGAAAGATAAGAAAGAAAGAAAAAGAAATGTTGAGTTCCAACTCTCTCTGTTACAGTAAAATAAGGCATTAATCACAGCTTTTTGCTTTTCCATGATAGTATGAACAATCCAATTCTATAAAGATCTATCAATCTAATCGGTAAATCCTAAAAATCCCATATTGTTACTGACTTTTAAAGATACAAACTACTCTAGGCTCAGACTTTTAAACTTTGTAACATGCTGCAGAGGATCAAATCTAGAAGCTGGATCCCTACTGTGATACTGTGCCTGCAGATATTTCCTCAGGAACCTACAAGATCCATGCCTCAGTATTTCATTGATTTAGATTCTTTAAATGAAGAAATAAAATTAGATGGAAAGTAGCAGGCTTAATGTATTTTTTATTTAAAAATGCTTTTGGAGCCAACATATAATCCAGATATTCCTGAAACATATTTGATTAGCAGTGAATCCACTTGTGAGTGAACACACCCATCATGATAGTTATTTTCTAAGAGTACCTTTAATAAATTCTAGATATTTTGTTATCCAAAAATAATTAGGATCTCTGATTCATGTCATGCATCTACATCAAAGATTTACAGGAGTGTAGCAGTCATCCAAAGAAACCTTGCACCATTTCTGTTTAAAAAATGAGAGTGGAGATGAGAGAAAGCACCAACATGTAGCTTTTGACTCTGAAACACATGCACAAATGGTTATTGTTGCTTCAATAAAAATAATTTTCTGAAATAGACAGTTCTGTTTCTTTATTTGTACTGATTGATGTGGACAAAATATAATGGGATATATAGCAAAAAAGATGAGACCACAGTCAAAAATAAATTGCAGTTCCTGTTGTGGTTTTTTTAGTCAAAGAGCAATGTATGAGAAACATCAGAAGTCTTCTTACTTGAAGCAGCCTTACTCTTTTACTTTTAATAAAAATATTATCCGGGGAGAAAGATGACTCATTAGTTCTTGTTGCTCAGAATGAAAAATGCCTTAAAGGTTGCTAAGTTTTATTATTCTACTCCATGCATCTCTTTTCATAATAATGCCCTACTTGTTTGCTTCTCACAGTGTTATATTATTTATTTTAAAATAGTTATTTATCATGGTCCTTACCATGATGAACATGTGTTTTTGAAACAAATAAAATAAATTAAAAAGGCATTGGGCCCACTGTGATATACCTGTCCACTAACACAAAATTTTTGGACACATCCCTTCTAAGCTCTCATATGAAAGGAAGGAAGGAAGAAAGGAAGGAAGG
>JAEANM010027786.1:0-10481 GCA_017656035.1 Myanophis thanlyinensis
CATACATACATACATACATACATACACATAAGATACACTGAAAGAAAAAACTCCACAACAGTAATATAAAACATTGTTTAGTTTGTTATGGTTTAGGTTATATGGTGCATATGTTTTTAATTGCATGCTGTGCTCTTAAAGGGTTTAGGAGGATAAGCAGATTGGGAGAGGGAGTAGATAAAAGCATAAGACCTTGCCTGAAATATTCTGAGTCTTACTGTATCTGAGGACACAATACATTGGCAAAAAAGGTTGTAGTGTAAAGGAGGGAGCAGTATGAGGTATTATGCATCCACATTTTTGGGTCCTACACAGATACTTCATTTAGTAACTAAAATCTGGTACTCACCCTTAAATCGATTTTTTGGGCAGCAATGTCTGTGAAAAAAACCATTCTAATGAAAACATTTGAAACAACTCCATGTTATCTCCTATTTTTTAATTTAATTTTACTTGTGTTTGTATGTGCTCTTCTGCTTCCCTCCGATTAAAATACTTGACCAGTTAAACAAAAATAATAAATAATAAATTAACACAAAAGTTGACAGGGATATTATAGGGAGTTTAATATTGGTTATTTCTGCAGGAATTCTGCTTATTTACACCTGAAAGGACCACTTTATTCCAACCATTGGGAATGCTGAGCACTGGTGTATACAGCAGGGCTTTACCACTCCCCAAATTGAAAGGTGATCATGTGATCCCTTACTTGTCTAAAACTAAATAAAACTAAATAAAATGAATGTAATGGGCTCACTTCCTCACAGCTGCCTAATCAGCTGTTATTGAATTGATTTTTTTAGGACAGCAATATCTGGAATGAAAACATACTAAATTATTGAAATAGGTCCATATTATCTCCTTTATTTAAAACAATAATAATTGTAAGCTTGTATGTCTGTTTGCTTCCTCCCTGAAATTAAAATCCTTGACCAGCTGACCAACAATTATTTACAGCTGAATAAGCTTATTTGCTTCTTAAGCAGATCTCCTGAAGAAGAATTATTTCCCATCAAACCAGCTTTGAGGGTATATGTGGATCATTGTCTGTTTTTTTTTCTGTAAAATAGCCAATTCTGCACTAATAATCTCCAATTTTTATTTGCTTCTTGTGTGGATTCTCCTGAACAAGAATTACTTCCTACTGAACCAGCCTTGAAGATATCTGTGGAGTATTGCTTCTTTTTTCCTGGAGATAAAGGAGCCTTCTAATATATCAAAAAATGGAAATGTTGGCTTAGTAAGCAGAACTTACTGGAGTACAAGAAGAGCAGCAGAGTGAGCAGTAGAAAGCTTCCTGGCTTCATGATTCCTCACTGAATTTGGTTGAAGTAGGTGTCTTTGGAGCAGTTGATGCTGATGATGAGGATTCACAACTTTCCTCTGCCCTTCCAGGCTATATATGCATACCTTGACTACTTTGATGATGAAATCTCTCCCTTTTGGATGCAATTGGATGTGGAACCAGACTGTTGCTGAAGCATGTGGCAAGCTGATCTGTTTGTAAACTTCCTTTTACACAGTTAATCCAGAAGTCAAGACATGTAGTGAAGCAGTTCATAAAATGAAGCAAGACATAAAGTAAGGTAGAACATAAACTGAGAAAGGGCACAAAAACAAGTCATAAAAGATAGTTCTTTAGATAGTGAGAAGTGTGAAAGAACAAGAGATGGAAAATGGCAAAACTCAAGTTCGCACATATAGCTCAACTGCAGAGGAAACCACAAATGGTGTTGCTGGAAGCTTAGAAACTTTGCAATATACCTGTAATACCAATCCAGAAGGGGGAGAAACAAGGCATTTAGCCCTTTTGCATAACAGGAAAAAGCTATATATAAACCATGTAACCAATCAATGCTGTGTATTACGTTTCCATGTTATACTGCCTTTTAACTATGTGTGTGTGTGTGTGTGTGTGTCTGTTTTTCCAAGAAAGACTGTTCAGATGTGGCTATGGCATAACCTTTGCACAAATAAACAGAACTTCTTTTGATTTCGAGGTCTGAGTCCCTTGATTTTCTGCAACAGTATGGCAACCAAATTTAATAGACTAGTAGTAGTTATATATTATCTTGATTAGGACCACTCAGGTCTTTTTATTGTCTTGGGAATCAATTCTTAGAATCCAAAATTTCTTTTCCTTTTAGAATCCCTAATTCCCCTGTCCATTCCTATGTAGAGACTGGCTTTAATCAATGAGATAAAACAATATGTGACAAGTTTCTAGTACTGTATGTACAAAATGTATCATAGCAGCAAAATGTATCATAGCCTAGATAATGTGCTTGGATGATTTCTGAGTTGCTGTTGACAATGATTTTATGGCTAAATCTGGGCCTTGTATCAATTCCACATAGATTCCTTTGCACAGATTGTCATTCCTGCTTGGAAGTCTATTATAAATGAAAAATGAAACAGTGTTAGGAATGCAAATATTTCTGAGACCCAAACAAATTATTAATCTGAATTTTTTGTAGAAGACAAAGGTAACAAAAATTTCTCTGATTAGAAGAGCAATATTGGGCTGAACAGAAGAGGGTAGGAGGGTTAACCAAGAATCCATTTTATTAAAAATAGAATTAAAATAGTATATTAATTATTTGTATGATCTTTGGAATAATGACCATTTGCAAGGATTTTAATTTCATGGAGTTAAAAAAATGGCAAGATAGCAAGTAGGACCATGTATGACTGTGCATGTGATGTGATAAACCAGGTAGATGGTTAGCCTACAAATTGAGGAAACAGAACCAAGAAAAATAATTTGGCTAAAAAAATGAACAAGGACATTTTTGTTGTGGAAATGATGAGAAAAAGGTAAATTATACAAGTTTACTATAGCAAATTACGTATATGACCAAGAAAAAAGTCTCTGAAGAAAAAGTTGAACAATATCTACAAGAAGCGAATTTGGCTCAAATACCTAAAGACAATGATACAATGTTAGAAGGAAATATTACAATGATGGAGTTAACAGAAGCACTTAAAAAGCAAAATAATGGAAATGCACCAGGACCAGATGGATTACCAGCGGAATTTTATAAGACTTTCCAGGATTTACTTAATTTACAGCTATTAGCAGTTATGAATGGAGTCATGCTAAAACAGAATACCCAAAACATGGCTAGAAGCATATATTACACTTATACCAAAGGAGGACACAGACCCACAGCAGGTCAAAAATTACAGACCGATATCCCTGCTGAATTTGGACTATAAAATCTTTGCTTCAATTTCTGGCAGAAAGACTGAAAAAATACTTAAACAATTTTATTCACCCTAATCAAAATGGTTTTCTGCCTAAAAGACATATTAAAAATAATATGAGAACAATTCTGGATACCCTAGAATACTACGAAGCACATCCTGAAAAGCAAGTGGCTTTGATGTTTTTGGATGCACAGAAAGCCTTTGATAATGTGAACTGGTGATTTATGTTATCTCAACTGGAACAGATGGGTTTTGGTAAAAAAAATTGTTCAAGCCATAGAAACAATCTATACCAAACAAACCACAAAAGTAATGGTTAATGGTGAATTAACTGATATTTTTAGAGGTAAGAAAAGGGACTAGACAAGGTTGTCCACTGTCGCCTCTGCTGTTTGTGTTAACACTAGAAGTGTTGAATAGAAAGATTAGGGAGGATAAAGAGATAAAAGGGTTGAAAATTAAAAAGCAAGAATACAAGTTGCAAGCTTTTGCAGATGATCTGGTTTTTATAATAGAAGACCCATTGGAAACAGCACCTAAGTTAATAGATAAAATTGAAGAATATGGGGAAGTAGCAGGTTTGAAAATAAATAAAGTCAAAACAAAAATACTATCAAAGAATATGTTAGTAAAGCAAAAGAAAGATTTGGAGGAAATTCTGAAGATTCAGGTCACAAGCAAAGTGAAATATTTGGGGATATATATAACTGCAAGATGTAGCACGTTAAAGGAGGATAATTATCTTAAAATCAAACAGCAGATTGTGACAGATTTGATAAAATGGGGGAATTTGCAACTATCTCTGGTTGGGAGAATATCAACAATTAAGATGAAGTGCTACCTAGAATTTTATATTCATTCCAGATAATTCCAATTAAACTAGGGAAAGAGTATTTTTGAGGACTTAAATAAAATAGTGTTAAAATATATTTGGCATGGCCAAAAGGCAAGAATTAAACTTAAATTATTACAGGATGTAAGAGTACGAGGAAGAATTGCCTTGCCTAACTGGGAAATTTATTATCAGGCAGCAAGTTTGATCTGGGTCAAGGAATGGATAATGTTAAGGAACAGTAGACTATTGACATTAGAAGGCCAAGACCTGCTTCTGGGGTGGCACGCCTTCCTTTGGTATAAGGGTACTAAAACACAAGGGTATTTTAGAAGACATTATATTCAAGAGGCATTGTTATTAAATTGGGAAAAGACTAAAAAGCAATACTATTCAAAAATTCTGCTTTGGTTGTCAACAATCGAGGCTTTTACATATCCAATAAAATACAAAGAGGAACAAACAGTTAGATATCGAGAGATATTAAATGAAAATGGTGAACTCAAATTGATGCAAGCATGCAGGAACAAGGTATAAAGATGAACTAGTATTCATATGTGAAAATACAATCTAGATTTAATGAGGATTTGAAAGTAGAAGGTTTTTATGATAAAATGACTGACTTTGATAAAATTCTAACAGGCACTGATGAAAAAATGATTTAAAAACTATATGGGTTCTTATTAGAAATTAAAATGGAGGAAGAGCAAGTCAAAGAAATGATGATTGCTTTGGGAAAGAATTTTTGTTATGGGATAGATTTAGAGAAATGGCAAAAGTTGTGGTCTCAAAACTATAAAATGACTATGTCAATAGCATATAAAGAAAATTTGTATAAGATGTTTTACAGGTGGCACTTACCCCCGGCGAGAATTTCGAGAATGTTTAAGGATAAATCGGAAAAATGTTGGAAATGTCATCAGACACCTGGTACATATTACCATATGTGCTGGACATGCATAGAGGCACAAAGATATTGGACTAAAATCCACACATGGTTGGAGAAGATGATAAAACAGCACATAGACTTTAAACCTGAAATATTTTTATTGGGAATTATGCCAGAAATATATAATAAAGAATTGAAATATTTGATTGTAAATATATTAACAGCAGCGAGAATTGTATTTGCCAAGAATTGGAAAAATGAAAAAACACCTATGCAGGAGGAAGTGATTAAGAAAATTATGGATTGTGCAGAAATGAGTAAATTGACATTTGAAATTAGAGAAGAGGATAAACAATTTTATAGAGTATGGGATTTATTTTACCAGTGGTTAGATGAAGATATAGTTATTGAAATATGTTAACTTTTTTTATAAACAAGATTAATATAAGGATATAGATTGTAATTATAAAAATACATAAACATTGGTTGAATATGGAACTTTAAATATTGAGCATTATCTTGTATAAAAATGATGGAATAAGAGATTAGTCAAAAGATTATTAATAATAGATATGAATATATATTAAGATAAAATGATAAACTAGAATATAATTACAAGTGAAGATTATGAAAGAGTGGCACAATTTTTTTTCTTTTGTAACCAACTGATACACTGTAAGCATAGAATTGGATGATGCTTCTTTTATATTTATATGTTTTTATGTTTTGTATGTTTTTTGTATGTTTGTTTTAAAAATAAAAAACTTATAAAAGAGGAAGTCTATTATAAATGAAAAATGAAATACTGTTAGGAATGCCAATATTTCTGAGATCCAAACAAATGATCAATCTGAATTTTTTTAGAAGACAAAGGTAACAAATTTGTCTGATTAAAATAGCAATATAAGGCTGAACAGAAGAAGGCAGGAGGGTTAACCAAGAATCCATTTTATTAAAAATAGAATTAAAATAGTATATTAATCATTTGTATGACCTTTGGAATAATGACCATTTACAAGAATTTTAATTGTATCATATCAGTTAGCCTAGATAAGGTTTATAAGGTGCTTGGATGATTTCTGGCTGCTATTGACAATGATTTTGTGGCCAAATCTGGGCTTTGTATCAGTTCCACATAGATTCCTTTGCACAGATTGTCATTTCTGCTTGGAAATCTATTATAAGGGCGGCCAGTCTCTGCCGGCCACCCTGAAAGGGGCGGTGGTGAGGCCCCTCCTCAAGAAGCCATCCCTGGACCCGGCCTTGTTGTCTAGTTATCGGCCGGTTTCCAACCTTCCCTTTTTGGTGAAGGCTGTTGAGACCGTGGTGGCATGGCAGCTTCCCCAGCATCTGGATGATATCTGGATCCTCTCCAATTGGGCTTGAGGCCTGGTTTCAGCACAGAGAGGCTTTGGTCATGTTGGTTGATGATCTCTGGAGGGCACGGGACAGGGGTTGTTCCTCTGTCCAGGTCCTATTAGATCTCTCAGCGGCTTTTGATACTGTTGACCACGGTATCCTGTTGCGGCGGCTGGGGGGGTTAGGAGTTGGAGGCATCGTGTTACGGTGGTTCTCCTTCCTCTCTGGCCACTCGCAATTTGTGTTAGCGGGACAGAGATCGACCCCGAAGCCCCTAATATGTGGGGTACCTCAGGGGTTGGTTCTCTCACCCTCCTGTTTAACATCTATATGAAGCCACTGGGGGAGATCATCTGTGGTTTGGGGTGAGTTTTCATCAATATACAGACGATACACAGCTGTATATTTCTACCCCGGGCCACCCCAACGAAGCCGTTGAAGTGATGGGCCATTGTCTGGAGGCCGTGCAGAGCTGGATGGGTCATAACAGGCTTCAGCTCAACCTGGCCAAGACCGAGTGGCTGTGGTTTCCTGTGCCCAGATATAGCCAGCTTGAGTTATCACTGGCCATGGGGGGGAGACTCTGTCCCCCATGGAAGGGGCTTGCAATCTGGGTGTCCTCCTGGATGTACGGCTGTCATTGGAAGATCATATCGTGGCCGTCTCCAGGGGGGCCATTTATCAGGTCCGTAGGATTGCCCAGTTGCGGCCCTTTCTGGATCGGGGCGCTCTTCGCATGGTCACTTCTGCCCTTGTGACCTCCCGTCTGGATTATGCCAATGCTCTCTACATGGGGCTCCCCTTGAAGAGCATCCGGAGGCTGCAGCTGGTTCAGAATGTGGCCGCACGGTTAATTACGGGAGCTCTTAGAAGCTCCCACGTAACACCTCTCCTGCGCGAGCTGCACTGGCTACCTGTGGCCTTTCAGGTGCAATTCAAGGTGTTGGTTCTCATCTTTAAAGTGCGCCATGGCTTGGGACCCAGGTACTTATGGGACCACCTGTTGCCACCATCAGCCTCCAGCTGACCAGTACGTTCCCACAGAATTGGCCTCCTCAGGGTTCCATCGTCGGGACGATGTCATCTGACAACCCCGAGGGTATGGGCCTTCTCTGTAGCGGCGCCCTCCCTGTGGAATGAACTCCCCCCTGGAGATTCATACTATTACAGATCTCCGGGGTTTCTGACGTGCCCTGAAAACCCATTTATTTCAACGAGCCAGCCTGGCCTGATACCTGAGGGTTTAATCAATTTTAAATTAAATTTTAAATTTTATATTTAACCTGTGTTTTAAATTGGGGTTTTGTTTTAATTAATTCTTAAACTGAATTTAAAATGTTGTTTTAAACTATTAGCCTTTATTTAATTATTTTAATTGATTTTTAATTGTATCTTGTATTTTTTATTGGCTGTTCACCACCCCGAGTCCTTAGGGAGAGGGGGCGGTATATAAATTTAATTAATAATAAATAAATAAATATTAAATCTTAAATTAATTAGTAGCTTAACACTCCTCCCATTTAAAGCTGAACAGCTGTTAGTCCAAATGCTTTTAACATATTTCTGATGTTTGTCCACCCTTACAGGTTTTGTTAATATATCAGCTATATTATGGTCAGTGGAACATTGCTGTAACGTTATCAATTTCTCCTTTACAGCCTCCATAACATTACAGTATTTGATGTCTACATGTTTTACTCCTGCTTCCCGTGCGTTCTCCTGTTGCCATCTTTGTACACATGCAGCATTGTCTTCAAATACTGGTACAGCTTCCTTTACATTCACATTTACATCCTTTAGTAATTGTACATACCAGGTTATTTCTGAACATGGCCTCAGACAATGCTATGAATTCCGCTTCAGCAGTAGAAAGTCCGACTGACGATCGTTTTCTGGATCTCCATCCAGTTACAGTTCCATCAAACGACACTGCAAACCCCGAGTTTGATTTTCTAGCCTGTACATTCTGTCTCATTAATTTCCATTACATCCTGCTTCCCACCTCTTGGCTGAATACCTTCCCTTTCTCTATTCACTAGCTCGGTCTGGTTTCTCTGTCTGTCTGACATTCTCTTTAACTTCCGCTTCCTCTCTTTATCAGTTTAGTTTGATGGAAAGAAGGACTAGGGGTGACACGAGAGCAGTGTTCCAATATCTCAGGGGCTGCCCCAAAGAAGAGGGAGTCAAGCTAGTCTTCAAAGCACCTGAACGCAGGACAAGAAGCAATGGATGGAAACCAATGAAGGAGAGAAGCAACCTAGAACTAAGGAGGAATTTCCTGACAGAATAATTAATCAGTGGAACAACTCGCCTCCAGAAGTTGTGAATGCTCCAACGCTGGAAGTTTTTAAGAAGAGATTGGATAAGCGTTTGTCTGAAGTGGTGAAGTGTTTCCTGCCTAAGCAGGGGGTTGGACTAGAAGACCTCCAAGGTCCTTTCCAGTTATCTCTATTCTATTCCATTCCATCTATTCTATTCTATTCCATCCCATATTCTATTCCATTCCATTCCATCCCATATTCTATTCCATTCCATTCCATATATTCTATTCTATTCCATTCCATTCCTTCTATTCTACTCTATTCCATTCCTTCTAGTCTAGTCTAGTCTAGTCTAGTCTAGTCTAGTCTAGTCTAGTCTAGTCTAGTCTAGTCTATTCCATTCCATTCCATATGTATTCTATTCTATTCTATTCCATTCCATATATTCTATTCCATTCCATTCCATTCTATTCCATTCCATTCCATATATTCAATCTTGTTCTGCCTTAGGCAATGACCATATCCTTTGGTTGTCAGGGTTCATAGCGAACACTATTTACTCTAACCTTACTTGCAGTGAACCGATCAGGAGGTATACCTTTATTACTTTCAGACCGCCTTGGTGTTATCTGCTCCTCTGTGCCTTCTCTTTTAACCTCAGGTCTATCCTCTTCTATGTCTTCTTCTGACCTGTTTTCCTGTCTCCTTCATCGGAGGTTGCATAGCTTCTCCTTCCGGAGAATTCATGCTATGCGTTGCCATGAACACCTCAGTATTGGCATGCAACTGCTGCCAATTATTCTGCTCTGCAAAACTAGCAGATCGTGAAATTCGGCCCTCCCCTCCCACCTGCCGGCCCTGGAGTACATGGCTGCGCCACTGGCATCACTCCTCCGCCATCTGGCCTTGGGAACTCTGCAGTTTATTCTTTAAGAAGAGAACTTGCATGTAATCCATTGAAAGGTTCATAGCTAGGAATGTTCATGGAATATGTTATGTTTTTTAACTCTCCCTGTGTCAGGATTTGGTATCATTTGAGGATGTAGCGGTGTATTTCTCTGTGGAGGAGTGGGCCCTGCTGGATTCCAAGCAAAAAGCCCTGTACCGAGAGGTTATGCTGGAAAACATGAGGAACATGGCCTCCTTGGGTAAGGATTCTGTTAAGATACTGTAGTGCAATATATATTTCTTTTTAAATTAATGCACGTGAAGTCCTCTAGCATTATTATTCGCTTTTTGTTGCTGTTTTATTCTCTAAATAGTGCAATATTAAAGCAACATCAGGGGTTTTCAATTGTATAGAATGTGCAGGATGTGTGTATGTGTTCTATTTTGTGGTTATAATGTATGCTGAAGATGGCACTTAATTTCATTATACGAGGTGCAATGGCAATAAAGTAAACTAAACTAAACTGCTGATTTTCAAATTTGCAAGCTGTTTATCTGAGGTTTTAATACTTTTCTATGAAGCCTGGATTTTCTTCACAATTGGACAGCAGGAGGAGTACTGGCCTTCACAATTCACTCTCTGTCCCATTTGTTCAGAATCAGAGTCAATCTTTCCCATGCTGTGCATGAAGGGAAAAAATAAACAAGTGGAACGGGTTAAGAACAAAGATGGAGTATATAAACCAAAGTTTAATACTGTACTATAAATAAAAGACTGTCAAATACTGTGCGCTATATTGCTGCTAGCAGTGACCATTGCTATGCTTTTGTCAAGGAAAAGAAATGGTCGACAGAGAAGGAAAACACATTCTTGCATTCCATTACTACCTCCTCACATGATAATATTGATCTTAATTAACAGTTCTGAGCCAGTCTTTCTCTCTCTTTCTCTTTCTCTTTCTCTTTCTCTCTCCAGGACAAGATACTGTACTTTTCCACCAACTCTTTCTTAGGCTAGAAGTGTCTTCCCAAGGAAAGCGAC
>JAEANM010027787.1:0-10481 GCA_017656035.1 Myanophis thanlyinensis
AGGGCATTTACAGGTAAAATGCGTCTCTACTTACAAAATTTTCAAGTTACAAAACGGCTTCTGGAACGAATTAATTTAGTAAGTAGAGGTACCACTGTATTTGAAACATGGGTTTTGTAGTACTGTTGCACTGGCTAACAAATATGGGCTTTCTTGTGTTTTAAATTTGCTTGTCCAAATACATTGCTAATAATTTGCCATAAGCCTTATGAAGAAAATGCTTGTTTTATAAACCAGGGCTGGCAGAATATTTGATACATTGTAGATAACACTTTTGGTTTTATCTGTTCTCACATCCACGAACAAAGAAAATAGACAAGCCCAGCTTTGGGAAATGCTGAGGATGTACAGTATCTTACCCAGATCCATTTTGATGTTTTTCCTTTGCAAATGTTTCTTTTACTTTTGCTCAGAATACAATGCTCTTTCCCCATGTCTATGTTCACGTATTAGTGGATGCTTTTAATTCTTGTGATGTAGCTGGACACATGGTGATTTCTAAACCGATTACCTTTTGCTTTGAAGTTTTTTGTTGTGCTAACTATAAAAGTAAACGTTGTTTTTCTCGATTTCCCCCTTTTCATAGGTAGATCCCACTTTATCGGAGCACTTTTAATAAATTGCTTTTAAATAAACTTCTGACTTGGTTGCTTATTGGAAAAGGTTAGCCGAGGCAAAATCTAGAGCCAGATTTGGCTGTCTCCTTGCATCAAACTGTCTCACCCGGATGGGATTGGTCTGCTCCCTTCGCTGCAGCAGAAATGGCATGTTGCAGCTCTTGTCAGTCTTGGAGTTCCAGCTGGTGGGATACAGGTGGCCTTTTTTTTTTTTTGCTGTGGCTCCAGGAACCTGGTGCCCCTTGAGGTGAAATCTGCACCCACTCTTGGCCTTCTGAAAGCACCTCAAAACTGGGTTTTGAGCTGGCGGCAGACTCGGACAGTGAGGTTGGGGAGGACCTTGGGATAGTCCTGGAATTGGGGGGAGGGTCTGATGAGTAGTCTGTGTCAGAGGCAGAGATGGGACCAGGGCCATCCAACAGATATCAGCTGCCTTTGGAGACAGAGATCAGTGGGGAAAAACAGCTGGAGCCTGTTTCAGATGCACGTATGTGCAGAGCTGTCAGGAGAAGGGAACAACTAAGGAGCAGGGGTCGACTCGGAAGTAAAGGCACAAGTGGATGCTGAATGTCCCCTCCCATAGGGAATAAATAGGAGCAAAAGGAGAGTGGTGTTTGCAGGAGACAATTAGTTCGCTCGTTTTTCTGAAGATTTGCTTATGAGTTCATGCATCAGAGACTCCTTGTCAAGTATTTCAACTCAAAACTCAGCCTGGAAACTATGCAAGGACTGATAAGGTCTGTTTTTGCAATAAAACCTTGAAAGGTTCACTGCCAGAACTTTTCTGAATGTGAATGAGAAGAATTCACAGTAAATAAAAGGGGGGGTTTTGTGGGACCAAAAGCCTATTTCGTGATTTCTGTTAAGCCTGGGTCAGAACATTGGGCTTCAGCCTTCACTTAGTAAATTAGGAAGATCCTGTCTACACCCCATTTAATTTTTTTGTTTTGTAATTATTTACTCTCTATTTAGTGTTTTAATGTTTTGTGTATTAAATAGTATGTAAGTGGTCTGGAGTTGCTCACTGTGAGATGACCAACATGTAAATTTAATGAATAAATAACCAAATAAGCAAACTCCTACCGTGTTTCCCCCAAAATAAGTTCTTACCGGAAAATACCCCTAGCATTTTAGGATGTTCATAATATAAGCCCTACTCCAAAATAAGCCCGTTAAGATTGTTAGCCAGACACATTTAATATTGTATTCCCCCCCCCAAATAAGACCTAACTAGAAAAATAAGCCCTAGTGTGTCTTTTGGAGTAAAAATTAATATAAGACCTGGTCTTACTTTCAGGGAAACATGGTAGTTTCACTGAAAAGCAGTCAGCAGTGATAAAAGGGAACTAGTGTTATCACTTGGATATGACCAGGAATAATTGAATTTATGCAGTTTGCTTTTTGCAATACCGTACTTGCATTCTTTTTCCAACTGCAAATACGTTTCGGCATCTTTCGGTAGCACTTTGCATTGTTTTAGAAATTTGCATAGTGAATTTCTATGCAAATTTTTAAAACAATGCAAAGTACTACAGAAAAAATGCAATATTGTATAAGGATGCTCTAAAGATGTCTTCTTGCCGATCGTTTGCCTAATGCTTACATATTTGTGCACAATTCATTTTTAAAATGGATCATGGTGTTCCACCTTCTGAAGCAGGGGTATCAAACTCAAGGCCCGTGGGCCGGATCTGGCCTGTGAAGTGCTTAGATCCGGCCCATGCGGCCACCCTGGAAAGAGTGAAGGATCGGCCCGTGGTGCCTCGGCCAGAGAAAACAGTCTCTTTAGCTCTGTTTTTGGCTGGGATGGTCTCCTGCAACCCTCTGCCAGTGAAAATGGACCTCAGGAGGGTCGCTGCCCCTGACATGCCATCAAACCAGCTACGCCTATCCTGCCACCCCCCCCCCGAGGTCAAACACAACCCTGATGCGGCCCACAAGGAAATCAAGTTTGACACCCCTGTTCTAAAGGAAGAATAATTGTGCTTCACTATGCCTATTAGTGTGGAAGATGCAACCTAGATCGGTTCATATGACACTGTAAATGAAATGAACTTTGCTCCCATTTGTGGGCATCAAAGCCTTTGGGTAAATGATAAACCTAGCTACAGGAATTGCATAAAATAGCCAGATAGGGAAAGAAGCCATAAATATTTTCTTCGAACTGCAACACCAAAAGGGAATAGAGTTGTCCTCTTGCCAGTACAGACAGAATGAAGCATCACTTTGCTTGGCAGATCAGGATAACTGATGAACTGGTGCCAAGCCCCCTTAATTGGAAGGCTGCCCTTAGAGCAATAGATCATGAAGTTGGGAGCCCAGGAAGGAGCTCTGCTCAACTCACGATGCATTTGTTTGAGGACTCCAAATGATGGCCAGCGGGCTGGAGAAAGAGTAGTCCCAGTGTTACTATGCCAGGAAAATTGTGCAGAGTAGTTATGAATCTCCCTATTTCAGTTGGTGATTTTCCCGAACGTTGTGTACAATGCACCTTTATTAGACAACTTATCAGTTGGCCAACAAGAAAGTGATGGGACGTGGAGAAGCACCAGTTTCAAATATTGCCATCCAATCCTTAAGATTTTATTTCTTTTTAGAAGTTCCCACCCCAACAATTTGGAATGGATAACAATAAATTAAGAAACAAACGAACGAACAAAAAAAAAAATACAATATCCAGTTAAGTTTTGAGCAAACACATCTACAAAAGAACAGATGCTAAAAAAATCCTTAGGGCTCTACTGGAGGCGTTTCATTTCTGTTTCCACAAATGGCAGGCCAAAGCAAAAGAGAGGATCGCGCTTCTGAACGATGACACCGGGTTTTGGTCAGACTCCGGCATGAAGGTATTCCCACTGTGGCAGGACAGACACCACGGAAGTATCTCTTGACCAGTCCAGTTGTCTTGCATTAGCACATAGATCAGGGTGTCAAACTCGCAGCCCGTTGGCTGGATGCGTCATGTGCTGGCCACGCCCACCCCCGCTTCAGCAAAGGGGAAACAAGTTGCGATACGTCACGTGACGATGTGACGCTGCGAGTTTGACACCCCTGACATAGATAGTAACCTCAAGAGAGCATTCATAGTCAATATTGCAAGTTGGGCTTGACCACACAATCTCTTAAATCCACCGGACAAGATGAAATTTAGGAAAGACACTGAGGGTGTTTTTCTTCTTAAATAATATGTTCCTGTACAGGAGCAGAAATCACTATGCTACATTAAAATAACTTCAGAAATATTTATATATACACATATAAAATATTTTACATGACACCCAAAGGCACTGAGTTGCATTGGGGCTCAGCTCCTCATCATTCCCAGTTATATTGGAAATGGAGAATATTATATTTTCTTAGGGAGGCGTGGAGCACAGCAGCCCCCAAAAGAATGAAAGACCTGCTCGGTAAAAGTTGAAAATTCCTGTCTGTAAAATTGTTGTTGATAAGGTGACAACATAGCCATGTCCAAATAATTATGGCAAAACAGGAAATAATTTTCAATACGCAGAGTGAATGAAAAGAGCTAACATCATTCCTTTTTTTTCTTTTTTCTTTTAAAGGAAAAAGCAGCAGCAGGTTTCCAATGATCTTCTAAAATATATCAGACCACAGCAATTTCAGCACTGTCTGTTGCTAGCATTATAATCTAGTAAAAAGTTAAGCAATTCTAAACCCCACTGATTTAAACAGAAGAGTTAAGCATGCACTTAAATATGTCCTGTCCATTACAATGGAAGTAGGTACTTAACATTGGCTCAATCTCATCTGTTATTTTTAATTCGAATAGTTCAAGGGTCAGTCTTGCAGTTGTACAGCTTCCAATAAAGAGAAGAATACAATGGGATTGGCTCTTTAAATTTCTGCCCCGCCCCTTCCTCGTTGGTTTTACTAGAAAGATATAGCCTTTTCAAAATAGCTGGTAGATACAGAAAGCATAAATATATCATAAAGTTTAGACACCGATTGTACTAAATGCAACAATACAAAGAAGCAAACGGGAACACAAATAGTAACACAATAAAACTGTATTACATTTGTGCTTCAAATCTTACAATATATTATGTACATTAGTCCAAAATAAGCATCTCATGCCAAAGGACACAAAAGGGGAAGGGAAAAAAAAAGCCTCCCAACACCAGCAAGCCAAAATCAAAACTAAACTTTCAGCAGTATGTACAATATTTTTAATGGACATCCAGCCGTGAACAGGTGCAATTTTTACTACAGATAAGTGCAGTTCTCTTTTTTATTCCACAGGATCATTTTCTCTCCCTATATCTATGCTATTTAGTAGGTTCTGGTGTCATTTCTTATATACATGTTGAAAAGAGAAGGAAAGAACAAGAAAAAAAAGAAAAGAAAAGAATGATGGGCTTCCATAACCAGAGCTGTTTGGAGGGTCTGAATCAGCGGACCTGGGGGGCATAGCCCTCTTTCATTAAACCTTCTTCATAGTCCGTCTGGCAGAGAATCATGTTGTTCTTTAGGAAAAATTTGTCTCCCACGCAAAATCTGGAAATACAAAAGGGAAAGAGATGATTCAGTTTGTATTGGATCCTATGACAACGCCTCAAACCGTGAGGGGAATCTTTAAGATGGCCAACCACTGTTCTCCATACACTCAGCCCTTTCTCCTCACAACCTCATTCCAACACGACCTTCTCTGCTGACTTTCTCTGCTGTTTTGTTCCTCAGGAAATCATAACAACCAGAAGAGGAATGGATTGGGACAGTGGACCAAATTAGCAATAGCAATAGCACTTAAGACTTACAGATCTCTCTAAGCAGTTTACAGAGTCAGCATATTGCCCCCCCCCACCTAACAATCTGGGTCCTCATTTTATTAACCTTGGAAGGATGGAAGGGTGAATCAATCTTGAGCCAGTGAGAATCGAACTACTGGCAGTTGGCAGAATTAGCCTGTAATACTGCATACTACTGTGTCACCATGGCTCAATATACAAATTGGTTGTATATTTGTTTTTTTCATATGTAGATTTCTGTATTTGTTGTTTTTATATTTCTGGTTTTTATCCAATTGTTTTATTTATTTTTAACACATGGGAGTCAAACTCGTCAGGTCACATTGCCGTCACGTGATGTTTCATGATGTTTTTCTCCTTCATGGAGCTGGGGTGAGCGTGGCCTGCATGTGATGCATCCGTCCCAAGGGCCACTAGTTTGACTGGCCTAACAGAAAGACACAAAGATCTGATTGTTGTATGCTGCCCAGAATTGTTTTTGGTAAGATAGGCAGCTATACAAATTTGATTGATACATAAATAAACTATAGTTCATGGTTGGTTGATCGGGCTTGGAGGGATTATTACTGACTAGGGTTTGGGCAAATGTTTTATCCTATATCTTTGTGTGGCTTCTGCTTCTGAATGAGTGGTTGATTTATGGTAGAATCAGTTCTGATTTCCGGCTGACATCGTCTTGTTACCAGTCACAGAAAACGGAACTCTCCATTCCTATGCTGGCTTCTCCCTGCTTATGGGCTCTGAAAGGAGCCAAAAGCTGCCTTGTAGGGGTGGCGAAGCTAAGGATGGGTGCCCGGCGAGGTCGTGGGGAGATTGCAATTCTCCTGCTGAACCCCTGGCTCTTTTTTCCCTCTATGCCACAGCGAGGAGAAGAGACAGCTTAAGATGGCTGTCACAAAGCTGGGACAGCCGAGGAATGACTAAACGTTGTGTTGGTGAACAGTGTCTGGAACTGGGTGACAATATTTTTTTCTAGTTAAAATGTTGAACCCAAAAGAATATTCATGAAGTCAGGGGCACAATCCTTCTTTCTGAGCCACTCTACCCAAGTTAGCCTTGCAAAGACATGGGGTGAAACTTTGCAGAAAATAATGATTTATATAGGTAGTCCTTGCCTTACGACCACAATTGAGCCCCAAATTTCCATTGCTAAACAAGACAGTTGTGTATTTTGTCCCATTTTATGACCACAGTTGTTAAATGAATCACTGCTGTTGTTAAGTCAAATAACATGGTTGTTAAGTAAACCTGGCTTCCCCATTGACATAGTCAGAAGGTCGCAAAAGGTGATCCCATGACATTGCAACCATCATAAATATGAGGCTGTTTGCAAGTGTCTGAATGTTGATCACATGATATGTGGAGGCTGCAATAGTTGTTAAGTATGAAAAATGGTCACAAGTCATTTTTTTGGTACTGTCAGTGGTCACTACATGAACTGTCATAAGTCAAGGACTATCTGCACCTCAATATTAAATATTAAAAAACAGGCAGAAGACAGAAGGGCAGGATCAAGGGGCTCACCCCAATTTTCTCAGATAGGGATGGTTGGATTCACACCGGTGCCACATTTAGAAGGGCAAGCCGTAATCTATGTAATGCTTAAAGGCCCCTTGTTAAAACGTTACACTAGAAAGGCTAACTAATAGCTAACTACAAAAAAATGATCAAAAACATACAGTATATATGCCCTTTAGTTATTAAATAGCAAAGTATTTAAAGTGAGAAATACAAATTAGTTTCAAATGAATGCATTTACTGATTACCCATTTATCATTTGACTGGCTTGATCTCCTTCTGTAGCAGACCTTAGAAACAGCAGTTAAATATACAATTCTCTAAATAATTTTAAGATACATTAATAAGGTGCACATACATTGACAAAATAAGCAAGCAGGATCACTTTAGTCAATCTAATTAGAAATGGAACTTGTTTGCAAAATCAGAAAAAAACGATATCCTGAAATTTCGCAATGCTGCAAGCTGCAGATACATTGCATTACACGTTGATATAAAATAACCATAATTAATTGGGTTCATACAACATGTAAAACTCTAGCCAAACAAACCACTTGATGGCTCGGTGAGATGTGAGTTAAGAATATAGGAAAAAGAAAGAAAGAGCATAGTCAGTCATGGCTAAAATGTAAAATAACTGGGAGAAGCCACATCCATAATAAACAGAAATATTTTTACACGGAAAGCAAATTTCCAGGAAAATAGATGAAATTATACATCTGAAGTTAGCTATTTGTCTATCGCTTGCATGCATGTGACAGATATGGATGCCACCAAATTAAGGTCTATGGTCACCCTGAGGTGCTGCTACAGGCGAGCAGGGAAATATTAAGCAACAAAAGCTTTGTAGGGTTCCTTCTATCTCCATCTTTTTAAATCCAAAATTTAAATCCAAAAGAGGTTAAAATTGGCCCTTTTACAGAAACCAAAACTGTCTACCACGGTGGCATGAGTAGATGATTTCTACAATAGATCTACTCATCCCCCCCAAAAAAAGAGTGGTCCCTTTAAAAGCAGTCTGGAGAATTGAGTGGGACAACCCACCCCCCTCCCGCAGACACAGCCAGGGGTCCTTCAGCATACAGAAGAATTTAGCTAATGAATGATGCTATTGGGAGTGGTGGCATCATAATGGGTTTGTTACAAGAGCTCCATCTATAAAAACATCCTGGGAGGAACTGCCTGCTGCAGTCCAATTAAATAAGAAAAAAAGAGTCACCCAAATGAACTTTTTTTCTTTTGCATTGACGTGGACAGATGAAAACGCCTTTGCATCAGCTAATTACCCACCTTCGTCTGGAAAGCATTCTTTAATTTGGCCTTAGATTACAATATCCTTACTCTCCACACCCCACACCCCCATATAATCTTCCAAACCGCAACATTTTGGACCCAATTAAGAGCCGAAATAAATGCATGCATTGTTTACAGTACACTGAACAACAGAGTAGCTATGGGAATAGGCTGTATATGTACTTAATTGCAACAATTTAACCTTCAAATAGCAGGGTCTGGCGCAGCTGACCCAGGAAAAGTACACAGAATTATACGCCGTTGACCTGCCCAACCTTTGATAGCGGCTCCCTCGTATTTTATTAGTCAGTCACTCTCTAATGATGCTGGAAGCCGAAATCTGAGGGAATTGTCACCGAGTAAATTGTATACTGAAAAGAGGCCTTTAATGCTTTGTGCAGGTTGTGAGGTTTTAAATGGAACAGCAGTTGGACTGATTTACATTTGTAAAGATTGGAATGCTAGACAAACAGCGAAGCCATTTATTTTCCAACTGGGTAGCTTTGGAAATTTATCCTTATGCTTGCTAAATAGAGAGAAGGGGAGAAAATAGTGTAATAAAAAAAAAAGTGAATTGAAAAGAATTAGCTCAGCTCCCGAAGGAAAATTGGACTGTTTTATTTGTGGACTCTCTTACTCTATTTCTCCTGCCCCCCCCCCCACAGCCCCTTCTCTAAACTTCACCCCACATTCCTTTCTCTTTCTGTCTTTTCTTCCATTTGTGGATTAAAACCCAATTCTCCATAAACACAGATTATAAAATGATCCTGAAAATGCTGGAGTTATTTACGGACAAATCCGTTTCACCAAACGGGGTCTTATTTCCCAATTTGTGGTCTCCTGCAGCCTATTTTTATATTACATTATATTTCTTACAGAACAACGCTAAGAGGCCGACCGAGGGAGCAAATCTTCTTTTATAGCTTCTTTTTCTTTTGCGTCTGGGTGGGCATGGCTCGTCTTCGGCAAAAAAATAATAATAAAAACAATCAGGTTCTTGCCCTTTGAGGAAATATTGGTCCCACCCAATGTGTGTAAGTTAGATAAAAGCGATCCATGTGAAAACATGCACAAACCATCATCTAAATATAAAATGTGGAAGGTAAAGTACGAAATCCCAATTCTTTCTACCGATTCCATCACTCATGCTAGGAAAAAAAAACCCGGAGAGCTTGAGTGATTTTTCACATCATTCAGTGGACAAAAAGACAAAAGCACAACATCTCATCTCTCCCTTGACAAGCACCATGGTGGGAGACAGTACAAGATGCCATCTTTCTGTAAAGTCCACTGATGAAGTCCATCAGATCCAAGGCTTATAGGACTGAAGTAGGCAGAATTTGTACCACAGCTCTCTCTCTCTCTCTCCCCCAATTCTAATTAAATTTCCTACCCATGCAAGTTCACAGGGGAGAACAGGAGAAACAGCTAAAAAGAACCAAGCAAGGGTTGACTGATTTATATTTAGGAGACAGCTAAGAAATCCCAGAGGAGAAGTCTAGACTGAGAAGCTGAAAGAACACCTCAGAAGAAGTCTAGGGCAAGCCATGATCCTAATGTTGCTCGCATAATCAGCAGGAACCGAGCACAACTCACGGAAGGCGTCACACCTTTTTCCCCAGCCAAAGGAAGCGCTTGCAAATCTATTTCAAGATCGTCTCTAAAAGTGTGTGTATGTGTGTGCAGTGCCCTCTTTTCACTTCACGTCCTATCAACTGGAGCAATGGAGCAGTGTTAGCAATTCTAGCAACTGGAGCAGCGCTAGTGCCGAATAGGAAATGCTACCGCTGTTATGTTGAATGAGAAATCCTAGGCCGTTATGCAGCCCCTTCCCATTTTAAAACCACAGAAGATGACTATTTGGCATGCCAATCACAATGGGCAGAAGCTACAAGCAGAAGTCTGGTGAGGGATCATAGGCTCCCTAGAACAAGGACAAATGGAAGGTCAAAGAAAGTATCTCTTCAGCCATTTTTAGCCAGAGGAATTATTGAGCCTGTCATATGCATCTCTGTAACTATCTGGTTGGGTTCTGCAACCCAACAAGACAGGCAGACTTCAGAGGATAATTAAAACTGCAGAAAAGACAATTACTACCAACCTGCCTTCCATTGAGGACCTATACACTGCATGAGTCAAAAAGGGGGCTGGGAAAATATTTAAGGACCAGTCACATCCTGGACATAAATTTTTCAACTCCTACCCTGAAAACCCCAACGAAGCCGTTGAAGTGATGGGACGTTGCCTGGAGGCCGTGCGGAGTTGGATGGGTCTTAACAGACTCCGG
>JAEANM010027788.1:0-10480 GCA_017656035.1 Myanophis thanlyinensis
CCGCCGCCCCCCCGCCCCCCCAATGCTGACGCCCCACCCCCAATGACACTGACGACACCCTGCCCCCCCGGCCGACGCCCCCCCACCGACGCCCCCCCATCCTCTTTTTTTGTTTATCAAATATGGTCAGCCTAAAATATATAATACATAAATAATAGTAACAGTTTCTCAAGGCAAATTCACCCTCCTACAGTATTTTACATATTTACAAGTTAATATTACTGTGTGATGCATATTTATTCGACTGCATCATTAGCTGGAAGCTAGTAAACATTGTTCAATCCAGTTGTCCCAGCTTTACCCCGAATTAAGATATTACAGGGTGCTAAAAAGGAGGGCCTATTTTTTATTTATTTGACTGCACTCAGAGAAAGATAAGGGATTTATAAAATTCTTAAAAAGACAACAAAGAAACTGAAGTAATTATTTGCATCTGTCCTCAGATGCAGAATATGTATGGCATAATTGGCATATGCTCATATATGAAATGAAATCATAACCACGAAGTAAAAAAACAAAAACAACCCTAAATGTTACAAAATACTGTAAACAAAGGTGTTACCCATCTGAACATTTTTAAAAATTCTGATGTGAAAAAATTATTTATCTGCTTCACTTTGCTGAGTTAGCTTTATGAAACAATTTGGATAGCCTTGAACCACTTATAGCCAATCATAGAGATAGATGGACATTTTTTACACTCAGGTCCTGTTTGTAAACTACACAAAGGCATTCATTTGGTCATTATAGGATCAGAATTCTGGATTAGAAAGTTTCTTTGGTTTGATTAAATGTGGCTTTTCTTAAATTGGAGAGAGAGATCTATATACAACATAGTTGACAATCAGTTGTTCTGGGTGAAAAAAAAACACAGATTTGTAATAAAATTGTAAACAATATAATGAGCCCTGATATAATTGCTTAAAATTTCATACAGGAAATCCTTGTTATTAATGTGCATTCTTTTAGACTTGATCATCTTATGCATATGGATTATATAGTAAAATATAAATAGACCATATAGTAGTAATTTGTGAAAGCCTTGAATTTCAAAGAATTGAGTAGATTAATAGAGCTCATAATCAAACCAGAAAGATTTACCAAATGTAAATTCAAGTCTACAAGGTCATTATTTTTCCGTCTTTTACAGAGAATTATCTTGTAATTATTCATATTTTCCTTTAACTACTTGAAAAATAAGCGTAGTTGGGTTGAATATCTACACAAACTCTAAAATGATAACTCATAGCAGTTTCCTTTTCTATCAAATAATGATTGTATGTATCAAATACAAGCATACAGATGTGTATATATTGTGCATTTATACAGAAAAAGAAACCTGCTTTTTATAGTGCACACTATTAACTTTTCTTAACTGAAGAATGTCCATAAAGGGTAAGCTTTCAATATGCTGTTCTATACATACATCTTTTTAAACTGAAAATCTATGTATTACATAATATTTTTTATATTCTATCTGCCTTTACCTTTTGTTGTTGCTGTTATTGAGAAATTCCAATAGCTTTTTGTAGGCAGCGTGCTAAATAAGTAGTATGTCAAAGTCAATTGCTGAAAAGCTAAAAACTGACATTAGTGACAATTATATATCTTATTTTCTGGGTCAGTTAACAATATTCTAAAACAAGCAAATATGCCCTGAGAAATAGCCCCTTGAAATGTTCTTTTGTGGGACAGCTGTTTTGCATCAAATTAGATACAGAATGGTAAACTGTCATATTCTTTGACAACAAAACAATAGCTTCAGAGAAAATAGCAATCTTTTTAATATGCATTCTTTAGAGAAACAAAAAGCACAATTTAAAAGTCATAATAGAACAACATTTTTGATCTGTAGAAAGCTTAAAATGTATCCTGGAGAGAAATAAGGATAGACAATTAACTCTGCATATGAATATGCAACAAATTGAGCTTCTGTTTCTATTCAAGTTATACTGTAATTGAGAAGGTAGTTAGCAATTTTGAAGTGATGGATAAAAGGAAAACTTAACTGTGAGTGATGATAATAAATATAAAACAATACTAGGCTGAACTGAAATTTTGATAAAAGTTTCTATCATGTGTCTTGGGTTAGAAATTGCCCTGTTCATATTATTAAGGTATGTTTGAACTCTCAAATTCTGAAATATTCAGAATTTAAACAATTTAATATGGTAGCAAAATTACAAATGCCACAGAGAAACTACAGTCAAGTACAACCTAATTACATCTTGTACAACAAAATAGTATAACTATGAATTTAATATTTCCCTACTGATGACAGTAGCAAAAAGAGCTGTATCCCAGGCCTATACTTTACTGATCTTAATTATTATAGTAAGAAATAAAACTACCCATTATATTGCACTCAAATCTATTTCAGCACTTGATCTCCAATTTTGTTGATCAAGAGAGGTAAGTTAGACAAGATATTTTTAGATAGGACATCTGGCTTCTCAGTAGGTTTGGCAGTCAGGCTAAATATCAGAGTATTTAGAGACCTAAAATCAGGGTGAGTGTACCTAAACAGCCACTACATGTTGAGTTCAGAACATCTTAAATTGCTCCCCATGGTGGGTGCTTCTATACTGCAAGCTGTTCGTAAGCAATAGCTACACCATCAGTGATGGAAAAAGCAGAGGGAAAGAAGGTTTTTACAGTGCTATAGAGAAAATTGTACAAGCCATTTTATGAGCCATGTTGTCCTAATAACCTGAACACACAGGAGAAGATACTCTCAGGAAATCTTCTAGTAGCTTCTCCACAGTATCTGTTTCATGTTCAGAAAGCCATCTTGTTATTTAAATATTGCTTTGATCTAAAATTGGCCTAATGGCCTTTTAGCATTATACATTTTATTATTTAAAAACCCTACAAGATTAGAAAATAATAACCAAGAAGTAAGGAGAAATTTCCTGACAATTAGAAGAATTAATCAGAAAAACTTGTCTCCAGAAGTTATGAATGCTCCAACACTGGAAGTTTTTAAGAAGAGATTGGACAATCATTAGTCTGAAATGATGTACGGTTTCATGTCTGAGCAGGGAGTTCTTCAAGGTCCCTTTCACTTCTATCACACTGTTCTGTTCTGTTCTCTCTTTCCTAGTGTTATCAACACTCTTCGCATGACCAAAAATATTTGCAGTGGAAAATGTTTCTTTATAAATTTAAGCTCCCTATAGAGTTTGAATTTTTTCAGGATTATAAATCTGGCAATGGGCCTCCATTAAAACAACAGGTTCCTTGTTATAGTTTATTCTGTAGCAAGTCTGAGAACAGATTCACACTTTACATCGTGCATAATTTGGAAACAGATAATATTAACCTTTTCTACTTCCAGCTATTGCAAGTGACCTGTGTTTTCTATATTTAGTTCAGAGCTGTTGATTCCTGACCTATTTTAATCACTTCAGAGTAGAGAGACTCCAGTATTTTGTCTTCATTCTAATTCCACTCTCAGCTTTGCAATGCCTGGCATGGCCCTTCCTTTGGGCAGCCATTTCATCCTGGTTTACCAGGTAGCAATGAGTTCTGCTGGTTGGCAGTTGCTTTAAAAATCACCATCACCATCCAGACAATCCAATGATGGCTTGTGAAGTCAATGAAATATCCTTCAACATAGAAGTTCATTTTCCATTCATCTCTTACATCTCCCAGTGGTGATATATCCTTTCAATGTCTCTTCAGGTGAAATTATAATCAAATGCATAATGCTAATAGGCCAATTTTAGACCAAGACACTATTTAAATAATAAGATGGGTTTGTGCACATGAAACAGCTGTTATGAAAAGGTAGCACATGAAATACATTTTCTGTGGTTTTATACCCTCTGCCCATAGTACTTGCAGCCCTCATTCCCCTTTTTTTTAAGCTTAGTTACATTGTAATGTAGCATCATTATTATATTGTCCTACAAAGTTCTTTCTTGTTATAGATTTTCCCTGGATCTACAGAGGAACATAGAAAAAAGAAAAAAGAAAAACCTGTACCCTATTGTTTTGATTAGTGTAGCTTCTCTATAGAGGGAAAAGTAAAATAAAGAATAGAAAAGATTTGCAATCACATTAAAATAAAGAATGAGGGAACAATATACAAAGGCATTCATGTGTGAGAATACTGATAAAGCAAAAGAAAATAATGGGGTCTAATGAGAAATGAAGAAAAAAGAAAATGCAACAATTATAAACCAGTCTATAGAGGAGCCAACAAATCAATGAGGTGAGCATTTCTTTTTTTTTGTAAAAAATTTATTGAATTTTCAGCAACAAACAAACAAATACACAAACAAACACCAAACAATATATCTTTTTTTGAGAGCAGCAAGATCCCGAATTATCACTTCTCCATACAGAAATAAGCTTAATCACATATTCATGTGTTATGTTCTATTCCATATCTCATTACTATAACAATATTATCTCAACATTTTATCCCCTTCCCTACTTTCCTCTATCCTTGTTTTATCTATCTTATTATTCTGAGTTCAATTACATATCATTTTCAAAAAGCACATCCACCATTTCTGACCTAGTGGAATGGGCATAAATCCTTGGGGAAAAGCAGGCCTGCAAATAACCTGGTCCTTTTGCACCTTTGAGATTCAATGTTTACAAATGTCTGTAGACACAAATAAAATGTCTGAAATGTCTACTAGAAACAGAATACAAAGCCAAAAATTTGTACCATATCCCCCCTCCCTGGCCTTTTAAACTGAAAACAAAATTTGATGGGGGAAGACCAACAATGATTCACCTTCAATTTTTGTTTTAAGCATTATGTGAACAGCTCTGTAAAAAGTTTCTAGTGATCTATTATGAAAGCTGTAGATGCTGTTTGCCCATATATTTAAGGAGTGTGCAACCTTATAAGGTTAAGGCTGAGTTAAAGCTTGATTAGGGATTCATTCCAGATAATAAGGATTAAGACAGAGATGTGGTACAGCACAAACCATACTGAAGTTCATTCATCCATATGAATGTAATTGAATCTATATATTTGAAACACAACACATAATTTTTAAACCTGTGTTCTCTCATAATCATAGTCTGAGACAAGTTTTGAAGGGTCTCTGAAAGAAGAACTTAAGGTTCTTGGTGGCCTGAGGATTCATAGTTGTGCATCTCTGTTTTAGCAACAATTTTAGCAACTTTGCTCCAGTTGGATTTGTAATTAAAAACAAATGCTACAGAATGTCAACCAGCTCTGAGTCATCTCTTTGCAAATAAAACTGAATCTGGATAGATATTGCACCCATAGAAGTAATCACTTATGGATTTGAATAATGGTATATTAGTTTCCCTTTTTTCCTTCCTTAACTATGCAAATATTCACACCTTCAAATACTTCCTTCATTTGTTTTTTGCATTTGTGTGAATCTTTATAGGTCTAAGTTTGGTTTGGATAATTCTGATGCTCTGCACCCCACATTTCTACCTCCTAAAATTATAGACTAAGACGATAGTTCTTTCCTCACTATCAAGTGAAAGTGCTTCCACTAATTGAATTGAAAATATATATATATGCTATTCCCATTGCCAATCTTTCATTTCAAGTCACTGAAATTCCCTGATATTCCTATAAGGCAGTGTTTCTTTAAGATGTATACACAATCAGTATGCTGGCTGGGGAATTCTGGGAATTGAAGTCCATACATCCTAAAGGTGTTGAGATTAGGAAGCACTGCTTTAAGGTAATTGATAACAAAGTGTAGATAAATTTTGCACTTGAAACCTCCTTGAACTTTGCCAGAATAGGGGGAAACTACTATTGTAACATTAACCCAATTAATGTTGATATAAGCCTGTCTGACTCACGGCTTGGAATGAGAGGAAGGCAGCAGTGGGGAGCCCAGCAGAATTATTTGTGGACATATTGGGGCCATGATAGGGCAAGGTCTTAAAGCAGGATTCTTTAAAAAAAAATTATAGACATATAACTCCAAACTGGAAGTGGAAATTAATATTAATAAAGCTGATGATGCCATAAAGCCCAGTGGTGGAATTCAATTTTTTTTACTACGTGGCGTGGCTACGGGTGAGCGTGGCTGGGGGGGGGGGTCATGTGACTGGGTGGGCAGTTTCTGTAAGCAGGGCAATAAAGATCAGGCTAGAAACAACCCCAGGATGTTTCTTTCCTGCCTTCCTTACAGGATTAACCCTGGAAAGTGGGGAAAAACAAAAGGAGATTTCTTTTAACAATCAGTTCTCCGAACTGCTTAGAAAATTTACTACCGTTTCTAGCGAACCTGCTAGAACCGGCTGAATTTCACCTCTGCTCCAGGACCTTCCTGTATCACGGCTGCCCTTCATGCTTTGAGTGACTCTTACAGGAACTGGGCAAGTAGTCCTTGACTTACAACCATTTAGCTTACGGCAGCCCTGATAACAGTGATCTACAACCAATCCTTATGCTTACAACAGTTGCAGCTTACACTTACAGTCAGGTTGCACCTGATCAAACGTGGGCATTTGGCACCTGTTGGGTGTTTTACAATCGCTGCAACACCCCAGAGTCATGTGATCACCACTTGTGACCACTTTCTCAGCCAGCTTCTGGCAAGCAAAGTCAATGGGGGAAGCCAGATTCACTTAACAACTGCAGTGATTTGCTTAATAACCATGACCCCCCCAAAAAATTTGTAAAATCAGGCATGACTCATTAACAACTGCCTTGCTTAGCAATGGAAATGCCGGTCCCAGTTGTGGTCGTAAGTCAGGGACTACCTGTATCCTCTTGGTGTACCCTCTTGGCTTTCTTCATTCATCCCTCCCAGGAACACTCCACAACCCCTGACACATTGAAGAACAACAAGATTTGGGGGTTCTTATTTGTATGAGGGTGGGGTCTCCATACTCTTCAGCTCAACAACTCCTTCATGATGTTTCGGATTGTTCATCAACTCTGCCCCCCCACACCCCAGTACTACTTTAATGTTATTATGAGTAATAACAACCATATCAAGAATGATACTAAAAAAAACCCAATGTCCTTGGATGTCTCCATTTACTCTTGGAGGTCAGTATCGAGTACAGGTAGTCTAAACATACAACCACAATTGAGCCCAAAATTTATGTTGTTAAGTCAGAAATTTGTTAAGTGAGTTTTGCCCCATTTTACAACTTTTCTTACAACATTTCTTAAGTGAATCGATCACTGTAGTTGTTAAATTGGTAACACAGTTGTTAAGCGGTTCTGGTTTCCCCAGAATTGATTTTGCTTGTCAGAAGGTCGCAAAAGATGATCACGTGACACACACACACACCCCGGCACTGCAACCATTGTAAGTGTGAAAAACTCAGTTGTCAAGCATCTGAATATAAATCACCTGATTATGGGGATGCTGCAATGGTCATAAGTGTGAGAAATTGTCATAAGTCACTATTTTCATTGCCGTTGTAACTTCAAATGGTCAATAAACGAACTGTTGTAAGTTGACTATCTGCACTTGGGCAACCCTTGTATATCAGAACAATAAAGATATTCTTAAAATCTTTACAGGCACATTAAACAAGCCACTCCATATTTTTATTTATTTATTTTTCACATTTCTATCCCACTGCAATCAAAGACTCTCTACTATAGTCTGTATTTAATCATTTCTCTACTTCTATTTTCTAACCTGGACTACTGTTGCTATTTTTAACATTCTCATAGCATCTGTGACTTTTCGTGATTTTTTTTAAACTTGGATATTAACATTTAGAGCATTTGTTCCAATTCCACTCTTATCACGACATTTGCTGTAGGGGATCACTGAAATAGTCCTTCCACCCCCTCTCACTTCGGTTCACTCTGAATAATTTTATCACTTTTATTTTTAATTCCATTCACTGCTGAAGGCTCCTTGTTAAACCCTGTCCATTTTTAAAGCAGCATCTTAGTTCCTCCAAATTATTCTGCTTTTCTTCAACCTTCCTTGCTCTTTTTGACTGTATTTTGTGCAACTGCCTTTTTTTTCCCCTAAATTTTTTCAGCAACCATGAAAGACTTTCTCACTGCTTCTCAGCCCTCTTTCTTTCATCGAGCTATTAAGCATCTTTTTCAATGTAACCTCTCACAACCACTTCTTTTGGTTCTCTGCAGTATAATTTTATTCACTCGTCCGCATAATTCCTACATCCTCTTTCCTTAAATCCACTTTCCAGTCATTCTTTTGGCACAGTAGTTTATCCTCTGAATCCTCTTCCATGCTTTCTCTTCCTGCAGTCGTTCTATTTTTAGTTTAGTTTCATTCTTTCCTTTTGGTTTTTTTTTTTTCTAAAATCTGCTCCCAGCAAATGATAGGCTCCCTCATTCAGAACTTCTTCTCTTTCTACCATCTTTCAACGATTATTCTCAGTATTAGAACAAATTCCTTTTGTAATCACTAATGGTTGTATGCTAATATGTATTCAGTTGCCTTTTGTGCCTATGACGAATGCATAAATCACATTTTAGAAACTGGCAACTCTCTTTTAAAAAAAAAAAAAATGAAAGAAAAATACCGATGCTCACTAAGCAGTCACCATTCCCATTCATTCTTGGTTTCCAAACAGCCCAATAACTGCTTATAAACTTTCTTATCTCATTCCCTCCCATTCATTCAGTCACGTAGCAGAATATTTTGCCTGCTGAATACCATACATTCAAAACAAGGCCCAATTGGTCCCCAAATTCAGATTTAGTTCTTCAATTACCATATTTTTCAGACTATAAGACGCACTTCCCCCCTCCCCAAAAGTGGGTGGAAATGTCTGTGTGTCTTATAGAGAGAATATGGGCCTGATTTTGGCCTCCTGAAGCCTCTTATGTGTCCCATTTTTGGCCTCTCTGGCCCCCAGAAGCACTCTGATGGCCAAAAACGGGCCCATTTTTGCAGTGCCTCCAGGGGCCGGAAGCTGCAGAGTGCTTCTGGGGGCTGGGAGAGTCCAAAAACGGGACGCGTAGAGGCCAAAAATTATTCTCTTTCTTGTTTTCCTCCTCTAAACTCAGGTCTGTCTTATGGTCTGGTGCATCTTATAGTGTGAAAAATACACCATTCATGGGAGTATAACATACAACTGTATGCCTTACACTTACATCTACACTTTTTCCTTTGAGAATCATCCTCCAGTGGTGTTATGATAAACGGAGTCATTCATTTCAAAGACAGCAGCAGTATATCTTTTTAAAAAATATCTGGGACAGTAGAGATGGACATCCTTAGGAGAGGGGACTCGTAACATCCTCCGGATCCACTGTTCTGGTAGATTGTCCAGATATAATTGGGAAAAAGACAGCCCTTCAAGTAGAGCAGGGGTGTCAAACTCGATTTCATTGAGGGCCGTATCAGGGTTGTGTTTGACCGTGGGTGTGGCCGGGGGGGGCATGGCCAGCTCTACGTCACTTGTGTTGGGTGTGCCTTGGGTGGCCCGAGTTCTCTGCCAGTAAAAACAGGCTCCCGAGCTCTGTTTTCAGCTGCGAAGGCCTCCTGCAACCCTCTGCCAGCAAAAACAGAGGTCTGGAGAGCCGCCCGTGGCCCTCCCGAGCTGCGCTTTCAATGGCAGAAGAACCGCGGGCCGGTCCTTCGCTGTTTCCAGGGTGGCCCCCATGGATCAGATCCAGTCCCCGGGCCTTGAGTTTGACACCCCTGAAGTAGAGACAGTCCTTGACTTAAGAACGCAGTGAAGCCCAACATTTCTGTTCCTAAGCGAAACAGCGGTTAAGTGATTTTTGCCCCATTTTGCCACCTTCCTTGCCACCGTTGCTAAGTGAATCACTGTACTTGTTAAGTTACTACCATGGTTGTTAGGTGAATCCAGCTTCTCCGTTGACTTTGCATGTCAGAGGTTCACAAAAGGTGATCACAATGACTTGGGGCATTATAGCTGTCATAAATATGAACCAGTTGCCAAGCATCCTAATTTTGGTCAGGTGGGGAAGTTGCAACTGTTTTAAGTGTGAAAAACAGTCCGAAGTCACTTTTTTGAGTGCCATTGTAACTTCAAATAGTTACTAAACAAATGGTTGTAAGTCGAGGATCCTCATTATGACGGTATTCGTATAAATACAGCTGGTTGCAGTCATTTATATAGGTAGTCCTCAAGTTCATTTAGTGATCATTCAAAGTTACAACAGCACTGAAAAAAGTGACTTACGACCGTTTTTCACAGTTACAACCTTTGCAGCATCCCCCTGATCATGTGATCAAAATTCAGATGTTTGGCAGCTGGTTCATACTTCCGACCATTGCAGCCTCCCAGGGTCATGTGATCCTCTTTTGCAACCTTCTGACAAGGTACGTCAGTGGGAAAGACAGATCCACTTAACAACCAGCTTACTAACTTACATCCTCTGTAGTGATTCACTTAACAACTGTGGCAAGAAATGTCATAAAGTGGGGCAAAGTTGACCTCGCAAATTCTTTAACATAAATCTGGGGCTCGATTGTGGTCGTAAGTTGAGGACTACCTGTATGGGTTTGTGTCCCTGGGGTTGTGCAGCTTTCTCTCTCTGTCTCTCTCT
>JAEANM010027789.1:371-10480 GCA_017656035.1 Myanophis thanlyinensis
AGACAGACAGACAGACAGACAGAATGTGTTTACTGAAACATGCACATTTTCATACACTTTCTGTTCTAAATCATTGTACAATTTTCCTACATTTTTGGCTTCACCACAGTTACATGAATACACTAAGCAGCTACATATTGATTCTTTTACTAAATACTACAACTATGCAAATTAAAAAAAAAATAGCCAACACTATAATACACGGTTATAAAGTCAGTGATAATCACACTTAGAAAACTGTAAACAGCTTATTTGAAGTGTTCATTTCATGTGTAAATTTAATATTTATAAGTTTGGTTCCGAAAAACCCAATGTCACTTAATCCCTAACAACATCAGCAACTTCTCTTAGAAGAATTGTGCAAAAAAAAAAATATGACCATTGTATAGTATGCTAATAAAATTAAAATGTGTTTCTTTGGAAGGAAAATTTGTTTTCCTTTCCAAAGATGAAAGTCAACATTCCTTAGAAATATTGTATTGATGAATTTGTTCCTCCTAATAATAAAAGTGTTCGTTCTGCATTGACTACGTGGATGTGGGTGCAGTACTTGAAAAGGATGTGTCAGTTAGCAAATAATTTGGTTTTTTTGATGTACAGGCAAGAATCTACTTTTCTATAAAACTTCTAAAAAGCTTTTATAAGCCTGAATAACATACTAAGCTTGTCTATCATCTCCAGTTAATTTGCATACAAAAATCATAGAACTCACTTCTAGCACTGAATCTATTGGATTTAAAGATGCTAATATGGCCTCCACAGGTGTCCAACATCTATGAGTCTGCCTCAGACAGATAAAACCAGCTGGTGTTCTTCCTTGCTGGTCCAGGGCTGCCCAAACATACCGTAGAAAGTGTTTGCCCATTGGACATCTTGAAGATGTGTAGATTCCAACTCCCGGGCATGGTGGCTGGTAAATTCTGGGAGTCGAAGTCCACTCATTTTTAAGTTGAGGAACACTGCTATAAGGGATGACCATTAGTCTGTTGGGAGGAGCAAAATAATGGCATTCCATATGTGTGGTAGTTGTTGCAATGGCATCTAGTAAAGCATGTGCTTGTGCAGGAGAAAATGGGAAAAGCCATGAGAAAACAGAAAACAGCACCCAAAAGACAGGAGTATAAATAAGAAAATGGAGCACCCACGAGGAGAGATTATGGGTGACAAAAGGAAGGAGGAATGAAAAACAATGAGAAGTGAAGTAGGATGAAAAGTCACTGATACACTATAACAGTGGTGGAATTCAAATTATTTTACTACTGGTTCTGTGGACATGGCTTGGTGGGTGTGGCTAGGGGGGGTCATGTGACTGAGTGGGTAGGGCAATAAAGATGATGCTAGAAACAACCCCAGGGTGTTTCTTTCTTTCCTGCCTTCTTTATAGGATTAACCCTGCAAAGTGGGAAAAAAACAAAAGGAGATTTCTTCTAACAACCGGTTCTCCGAACTGCTTAGAAAATTTACTACTGGTTCTGGCGAACCTGCTAGAACCGGCTGAATTTCACCTCTGCACTATACAGTGTTTCACATTTTAAGGTTTAGCTGTTTCTTTGCTGCACACTGCCTTTGCTTTCTGGGAAATGGAACAGAAGGCTGGAATGGGAACCTGATTGGAAATCAAAGACTGCATGGGAAGGACTCGGATTTTGCTTACCTCAGTGTAGCCCCACCAGTTTGTCTCTCAATGTACATCAGAGAAGAGTGACTGTGGAGATTCTCAGTCATCCGGGTCCTGGTTGTCCCAAAGATGCTTTTTCAAGAGGCAACTGGATTTTCTGTTTTTTCTTTGAAGATGTTTTGTTTCTTATCCAAGAAGCTCTGAAGAACTGAAGAAGCTTCCAGAATTGGAGAAGCTTCTCCGATAAGAAGCAAAACATGTTCAAAGAAAAACCGGAAAGTCCAGTTGCCTCTTGAAAAAGCATCTGTGGGACATCAGAGAAGGGTATTTTCAGATTCAAGGACCACGCTGCTGGGAATGGACCTTAACACAGCTCTGGCCCAGTGCTTGGCCTGTGGGTGTTTGAATCCTAGTGACTAACCTATACATTACTATCAGGGCAGGATAGCCTCTGCCGTACCCACATGCTCATTGCATGTGGGGAGTATTTAGAAATAAGATACATTTACAGTCTGAAGTGCTATTTCCCATCATCGTTTATTTACAGTATATCTTTAAAGAAATAAGAAAAATCTTGGGACAGAGGGAAGACATTTATAATATATTTCTTTTATCTGTAGTAGATATAGTAGGTCCACGATGCAATAATACGATTTTATTCAGCAGCATTCTATTTATTATACTGAAAAAAACACCCCTGAAGCTGCTATTTCCACATTATTTTTGTTTAGTTTCTGCCCATATTAATGTTGCATAGCAATATTAATGACACATCTGTTAATTAGAAATGAAGGAAAGAATCAAACACTTACCCGAATCATCATAACTGAACATCTAATGTCATGAACCGTGTCGTAAATCTTCTTAGAGATGTCAACAAATTGATTATCATCAAACAGATGAATGGTATTCCTGCTTAAGTTTTCCAGTGCAGTGTTGACTTGAGTAATAAATTCTGGAATCACTGTCAAATAAAAAAAAAATTAAAAGGTGGTTTGTTGAATGACTTTTAAATTCTTCTTTCTTAATTTTGAACTGCATTGAGTTGAGACTGGCTTACAACTAGCATGTTGTATTCAAGTTTATTTTGCCCTTTTGAAACCGTTCTTCATTTTAATGAAAATGAAGTTTAGTTGGAAAGAAATTATTTATAAGATGTCTTAAATTGTGTAAAAGCAAGGGTGTTTTTTTTAATTGTACCAAACTCTTTCCAGCACTTGGCAGGATCACTGGTTTCCCCCTGGTGCAATTCAGTCCCCAGGGAAGACACTTTAAATAATCTCTTCCTGGAAGCTTTTTTTCAGGTCAAAAAATTTTATAATCAGGAAGGATGCACAGACAGGTAGCAGAAAAAACAGGACATACCTGGGTCATTTATACTTGATGGTAATAAAATAAGGTTATAAGCATTCCTAAAAAATTTGAAAGGAATCTGAGAATGCTTCACACATTTGAGAGAAATTGAGGGACAAGTATCAGCACTATATTCGTTATACCCTGTAACATATTAATATTCAATTTGTTCACAAATTTTGAGGTAAATTGATTGATTCATATGATCCATCAGCTTGTCAGTAGGATCAGTCTGAAATGGCTCTTTTGGGGTTCCCTATTCATATCTTTATCAGCTCAGAAGAAACTTTAAAAAGGGGGGCAAAATAGTGTAGAAAAAAGGAGGTAAATTAATAAGGCATACGTAGCACTAATAGTATAGATACCATTTTGAAGCTTCTGAATTCTTCAAAAATGATTTAGAAGATGTATTTTGGCTCTCCTGCATATGTCAGCATAGCACTTTTCCAAGAGCCAATGTACATATAAATTTGATGGACTATCTTCGTGAGACTTAGCTAAAGGACATCAAAGAATAGCTTCAGGCAAGTCCTTGGGTTAATAAAATACTTTGTCAGCTCAACTGAAGAAAAGGAGGATCGGGAATACATCTATTTTTATTCCTGAACCTGAATACTGCATATTAATCTGACTATTGTATCTGGGCAACTTGTAGTCTTAGCTTAAATTTAAAAGCATGCCACCCATACCTTCCCTATATCCCTCCCCATTTTGGTGGGGGTGAGGAAAAAAAGAAGAAATTAATGTCAGAAAGATGAAGATAGATCATGGAACAAACAGACAGGCATTACGTATGTAGAGACTACTGAAGTAGAGACTATTGAAATTAAATGAACAAATAAAAGTATAGAAGCAGAGGGCAGAAATTAAGAGATTTCTCCCTCTGTCTGAAACATTATGTCTGAAATATTCAGAATTCTGAATTAAAATGTAATTTTGTTAATACCAGTATGAATCATTAAGATTTTTTTCAATAGGCACATAGATATCACGGTCATAACAAAATTATTTGTTTTATTGATACTAATAAACCATTCGTATTAAGCATTAAGGACTTTCAGAATATTACATTTTTATTTCTGTTTATTTATTAGATCCACTGACTGTGATTTTACCTTACCTTCAAGAACTCAGGCAGAATAAAAATACAGGTACTATTGTTACTTACCAATACTAAAACCACTACTATGACTAATAATAGAATCATTTAGGGAAAATAAAAATCAAATGTAATAATAACAACAAAACAGAGTACGTTTGTATCTTTTGAATTTCTGAATGTTATATTTCTAACAAGAAAATATTTTTAAGGCAATAGTAAAGAAAAAAATATGAATAATACAAATAATAACAATAATAGTAAAATAATTACTAACTGATGGGATCTTTAAAACTGTTGCTGTTTTGCTATTTTTTTTTAGATAATGCAATTTCCCACACTTTAAAGTACCACCAAAGCAAAAAAGTGTTAGAACACAACACATGTTGTGCATTATCAATAAAGGATTGAATTGAATTGAATAGAAAGGTACATAAAATGGATTTTAAAAATGTTCACAACTTGAAGCAAAATGACAAATTTGACAAAATTTGTAAAATGACACTTGACGAAACAACACTTTACAAATTTCTGGGAATCCCATGTTTCTGTACCACACAATTCAAAATGTTTTCAGTGATCCACCATACCAAATAATGTTAACAACCCTTGGCCCTTCTGTTATTTGTTTAGTTCTAAACCAACTATGAAAATCAATTGTAGGGTATTATTATTTAGTCTACAAAAATTATACAAAGTGATTAAATAAAAGCATATCATCTGCCTTGACAAATAGAGCTGTGAACAGAGCAGAAGCAACAGTAGTAGCCTCATCGCAATAATACAGTCCATGGACAACATAAAACAGCATCAAAAGTCCTCATTAATTGTTACTTTTAACCTGTTTTTACATGTGTGCATAGTACACCTTTTGTCAATCTTACCCCAAAGAAGAGACTCTCAACAAAAAACCCAAGTAAATACAATTCAAGAAAGCACAATGTATGGGGACCAGAGGTGAAATTTAGCTGGTTGACTAGAACCGGTAGTAAATTTTCTAAGCAGTTCTGAGAACCAGTTGTTAGAAGAAATCACCTTTTGTGTTTTTCCCACTTTACAGGGTTAATCCTGTAAGGAAGGCAGGAAAGAAACATTCTGGTGTTGTTTCTAGCCTAATCTTTATTGCCCTGCCCATCCAGTCACATGACCCCCCCAGCCACGCCCACCAAGCCACGCCTACAGAACTGGTAGTTAAAAAAATTGAATTCCAACATTGATGGGGATTAAAACTTGCATAAACTGTACCTCCCCTGTAGCAAGGAATTTAAAGCAGTACTACCCTTTTCCTACCAGACTGATAACAGGGTTTTTCTTAGAGTATAATAGCTTTGTCCTTAACTGACTCTCCATCATCCTTGCTCATCTTCAGTGACACTGGTGATAAAAACGATGCTTGCTATTTTATTAGCTAACATAACATCATGGTGCTATGAATTTTATAAAAGCCCATACAACAAACCAATTGAAAGATGCCCGAGTGTTAGAAGCAAGCAAGAAATAAAATGGGGTGAGCAGGATTTTATTTCATATGCAAGACTTGACTTTGTTTTATCAAATTGACAATGTTTTAAGTCTGAGAAAATATCAGGATAAACGAATGGCCAAGCACAGTTGAGTTTTTCAGTTTCTTCAAACTTTAAACCAAAATTAAAAACGCAACGGTCGTTGCCACCCAAGGCAATAAATCTAGACCAATTTGATTGCAATACCCCATCCCCAAAGAAAAGAATCTAGGAAATGTTTAAGCTGTGGCAATATAATTTTAAATGGAATGGTTTTAAATGGTTTATTGTTGTGGTCAACAATAGACTGCTTTCAGAGGGGAAAGGAAATTTTATGACAAATAGTTCATTATATTTAGATTTAAAGTTCTCTTCCCATGAGTTTTTGTGTCTTTGAAAGAGAACTGGCTATATATGCTATGTGTTTTATATTATCATTATGTTATGTGTAATTGAAATGGCTCATCTGATTTTAAACGAGCATATATTTCTTCCTGATCTTTTGATTGGTTTAAATAGATACTTCCCTTATTCAAAATGAAAATGGCACTTGTAAATTATTCTGCACTTTCCTTTTCTCTTACTAAGTACAAGTGTGTGGATCACATAGATTTCTCACAAATAATCAAATCTCTATTATACTAGTGTAGTGTAAGACCTTAACATTATTGTTGCCAGTGGAACTTTTTCATCTACATGTACTGTAAAAGAACCCCTCTGTCTTGAATGAATGACTTGGGTTGAATGAACCATTTTTATTCCTTCTTGATACTGTAGTAAAACAACAAGAACAAAAGAAAGCTTTTATCTCCCTAAACAAGTTAAAAGGGATGTGGAATCAAATGTAAGATAGATTCTTTAGGAAATGTTTGCAGAATAAAAACTTAGTGCAGAGGTCCTTAAACTTTTTAAACAGAGGGCCATTTCACGGTCCCTCAGACTGTTGGGGGGGCTGGACCAGATGGGTGGGCATGGCTAGGTGGTCATATGACTGTGTGGGCATGATTAGGTGATCATGTGATGGTGGGCGTGGCCAGTGGTGGGAGGCAACCTATTTTACTACCGGTTCGGTGCATGCTCATCTCTGGTCTTTGACTGTAGTAAACTTGATTTGATTTAAGCACCTCCCCCCTTTTGTGATTGACAAGAGTTGTGCCTATTTTTGTGCACAACTAGGAACCAATGGATTGTCTTATTTCTTCTCTCT
Source organism: Myanophis thanlyinensis (assembly GCA_017656035.1). NCBI lineage: Eukaryota > Metazoa > Chordata > Lepidosauria > Squamata > Homalopsidae > Myanophis > Myanophis thanlyinensis. The sequence continues at coordinate 7,151 of JAEANM010027789.1, forward strand.
TTTGTATTTTCTAGGGAGAAGCAGGAAATAGATGTTAGTGTGTGATTGACATAAGTTGCTGTCCTTGGTATATTCTACTCTTTCCTATCTCATCCTGATGCTTTTCTTTCGGGTACAGCTTTGGTGGGAAACTGTTGGATTCAGATTTGCTTTGAAATAAACTGAGATCCTTAGATAGAACGGATGCTGGCTGTGATTTCTGATAAAAGGAAACTCCTTTGTGTCCTTCTGTCTTTTACACCTGAAATTTGAACTTAAACTGAATTCTGGAAAGTCCTAATTAAGTCTAGTTCACACAGAAGGTATTAGGAAGAAAAAATAAATCAAAAAAAGGAAAGTGAAATTGAACAATGTCCCAGGCCATGAAACTCACACCCACACGCAAATGTTGAAGACAGGACTGTGGTCTATCTCAGTCAGTTACACATGCACAGAAGTCCTGAAACTGCTGCCAAAATTCGATGAGTTCTGACAAGATTTCCTTTAAATCAGCTTAGTCAAGCTGGCAAGAGCCCAGGACAGGAGCAGCTTAAACAGGAAAACACAGATAATGCCTGCGACAAATGCAATTTAAAACAGGAATGCAGCTTTAATTTAGCCATGTGTGCAATTAATAAAATCATTCTCTCAGTTTGATTAAAGATTATCTCTTACTCGTTGCAAATTAATCAGGATGAAAGAGACTGCCTGCTGCAGTCTCTTTCAGCCACAACCAATTTGAAGAATGCATTTTATCTGATGTTGTTCTCAGACTGTCTAGTGCTTGGTTGTTTTTTTTTTTTTAAAGATTAGAAGGTATAAGCAGAGCCAACGATACAACGGCAATGAAGCCAAGTGGTGACCTTCAGCCTTGCCTTGAAGTTTCCCTTTTTCCTGGTATTCTCATATGGTTTTAGTAATAGAATAACAGAATTGGAAGGAACTTTGGAGCTTTTCTAGTCCAAGCCCCTGCTCATGCTGGATATCCTATGCCCATGGTGACAAACCTATGGAACGGTGCTGGAAGGGCACGCAAAACCATCCAGCAAAAAACGCACAGCACTGGCTCCTCATTCCAATCTCGTGCCGGCCAGCTGACTCTCTCGTGCGTGGGAGCGGCAAAACCCGGAAGTGCAGCATCCCAGTGTGCATGCATGCTCCAAAAGCTGGCCAGCTGACCAGCCAGTGTACGCATGCATGCCAACCAGCTGTTCGGAAGCCTGGCCGGCTGGCTCTCAGAGCACACATGCACTGGGATGCTGCACTGCAGAGTTTTGCTACTTCCGCGCACATGAAAGCCAGCTGGCCGGCATGCATTGCTGCACGAGAACGGGATGAGGAGCCAGCAGTGTTGTGCATTTTCTGCGGGATGGTTTTGCGTGCCCTTCTGGCACGAAGCCAGCACACAATGGAGTAAAAGGTTCTCCACCACTGCCCTATGCCATTCAAGTGGCTATCCCATCTCTTCTTAAAAGCCTCCAATGATGGACCACCCACAACTTCTGGAGGCAAGCATTGGCTTTTTAGACTGCTGCAGCACACTGCTTGTTTATATGAATGTGATTTGTCCACTAGGACTCCAAGATCCCTCTCACAGTTACTGTTGTGCTAGATTCCACTTATTCTATACTTATTGTTACTTGTGAAGTCATGTCCAACCCATCACGACCCCATGGACAACGTTCCTCCAGGCCTTCCTGTCCTCTCCCATCCCCCAGAGTCCATTTAAACTCACTGGAGTAGGAAATGGCAACCCACTCCAGTATCTCTGCCATGAAAACCCCATGGACAGTATTCTATAGTAGCAGCCCTAAAACACAGCATCCCAATAAAATTAGTTTTTTTCATCATGTTTTCTTCATCACAATTCTTCAGAAAAGCCAATATTTTCTAGCATAATATCTGGTTTTCCCTGCAAACATCTGACCAGGAATTGGCGAGCTCTGTTGGTGATGGGTTTTTTGGGTTTTTGGGTTGGGGTGTTATTTTAACTATGGCATCCTGGCTTATATATTGTTGTGATGGGTTTAATCTTTGTACACTGCAGAGAGTCACAGCAGGGATATGGGTGGCTCATAAATCATCTAAACAACTACATGTGGGCATGACATGATATTTCAGGATAGAAAGGAGAGTCAGAAAATATAGCCGCCTTCAAACGTAATGTGGTTTCTACCTTTATATATAGGTGTTATTTGTATCCTGGAAGTGTTTAATTTGAAACTATTTTTTGCTATATATTTTTGAAATTGAGTAATTGATTTTGCTTAAACTATAAGAGGAACTAACAGTTGGAAGATGTCATTGAAACCCAAGAAATAAAGCAGTGATAAAAGTGATAAAAATATTCTTGTCTAAAAATAGTCTGGCTTTCTGATAGGAACATGGTTTTCATGTGGAAAGTTGCAGATTAAATCTCTGACATTTTCACATAAAAGGAGGCCAGGAAATAATGAAATGGAGGAACATGGCAAATCACAATAAACCCATCACTAGGCTTAGAATAAGTGTGGATGCAAGCATTACATGCACAGAACTCTTACTCCAAATGAGAAATTGCATACTTTCCTTTGTTCCACTCTACTCTTGCATGGTAAATCTATTCTTAAATTACAATAAGTGTGTATGTGTATGCGTATGTTCACTAATTATTCTTCTTCTTTCGGCTGTTCCTGTTAGGGGTCACCACAGCGAATCATCTTTTTCCACCTAACTCTATCCTCAGCATCCTCTACTCTCTCCCTAATTAACTTCATGTCCTCCTTTAGCACATCCATATATCTCCTCTTTGGCCTTCCTCTTGACCTCTTGCCTGGCAGCTTCATCTCCAACACCCTTCTATCAATATGGCCACTCTCCCTCCTCTGCAGATGTCCAAACCATCTCAGTCTGGCCTCTCTGGCATTGTCCCCAAAACAGCTGACCTGAGCTGTCCCTCTGATGTGCTCCTTCCTTATCCTGTCCATCCTGGTCACTCCTAAGGAGAACCTCAACATCCTCATTTCTGCTACCTCCATCACTGCCTCTTGTCTTTCCCTCACTGCTACAGTCTCTAACCCAGACAGCATAGCGGATCTCACTACTGTCTTGTACACCTTTCCTTTGATTCTTGCTGACACTCTGCCATAGACCTTTCTGTCCTCCACGATATACAGAGGGATGAAATGGATGAAGAGACATCTAGAGCACCACTGGCAGAAGACAAAGGGATGAACTCGATCAAACATGCGTAAGAGCTGCCACCACGGCCTACCTCGTGGCGATTCATGTGGCAAAGTGCAACTAATTCTCTGCTCTAATTGCATCTACCAGCAACCCTGTTTACGGTGTTTATTTATTTATTTATTATTT
>JAEANM010027790.1:0-10480 GCA_017656035.1 Myanophis thanlyinensis
AAGAGATACATGAAAGGATTATAACAGCGAGGCAGGGAGGAAGATAGATAAGAAGATCCTTCGGTTTGCCTTGGTACTGGCAACCTCGTGGCTTAGGAATGCGGGGGTTAATTGTTCCTGTGTCCATGTAGTGGTTCAATAAGAGGTCAGCAAACAACTTACCTATACTTACAGGAAAATTATGCTCGCAGGAAAATGGCCTCAGGATTGCTCTATATTCTATGTCATATTCCAACATATGCTCACCTTTGGTTGCTGAGCATTCCAAACAACCCTTGGAGGGCTACAGTTTTCTTATTCCTATATGTGGGTTATATAATAGAGAGGAAGTATTTTGAGTGTCACATTCATACAATAGGATACTAGATGATCAGTTTTGTTAATCTACCTCGGTATCTCATGAATAGTATTGGCTGGAAGTCTGAACTAAGTTTTATTTATTTATTATCAAGATTTCTATACTGCCCCCTCTCCCAAAGGACTCTCCCAAAGTTTTAATCCTGGCCTGAGACTCTGGAGAATGACTGTCATGAGTATACATGGCCCTGCAACTGGTGATATAAGCAATTTGATTTGGATGCTTTATGTTAGTGGTTTAGGGTGACAGTATTTTATTTACAAAAAAAAATCATGTCTTCTTCTCCCATGTATTTCCTGAATCTTTTCCTACCCAAAGAACTCTATTTAGAGGTGAGGAGAAGTATACTTGTCCCAATGGTGGTTTTTCAAGAGGCAACTGGACTTTCTGATTTTTCTTTAAAGATGTTTTGCTTCTCATCCAAGAAGGCTCTTGAAAAACCACCTTTGGGACAACCATGACCTAGATGACTGAGAATCTCCATAGACAAGAAGCATAGATGTTTACTAATCCAGTGGAGGCTACTGCCTGTAGTATCTCCCCATGATCCCGAGTGGTTCTCTCTCTCTTTTTCTCTGCAGGGTTTGGCAACACTGATTCTATTTTGTGCACTGAACAAGGAATTCCTGGAAGCCTGGAAAGGGGCCTGCCTGGCCAAGAAAGGTGAAGAAGCCCCCAGAAGTGGCCAGGTATGGACTGGATGGAGATAAAAAGAGGTTCATTTGTTCTAAGTCTCCCCATTCAAATAGACCTTTCCCTTTAAGAGTTCTTAAACAGCGCCTTATTTATTCACTTAACTACTATTTATTCTTTACACTTTATTCTACTGATTCACTTCATTATTACAGGCCAGTGCTTTGATATTCTTGAGTGACTCAGGCCTTCTTCCTACCGTTGCAGCTGGTCCTCAAGACAGGTTGCCATCTTAATATTACAGACAGTCAAATAGATCTCTCTTGTTGCTTTCCTATGTTCTTCCATGTCAGGGCCACAACGCCTACAACAACACAGCACTGTTTGAGGAGAGCGGGCTCATTCGCATCACCCTGGGAGCCTCCACAATCTCATCTGTTAGCAGTGTGCGCTCAGGCCGTACTCATTCTAGCCAGCGAGGCTACCTCAGGTAGGAAACTTCTCCATGGCATGCCTGAATGCATGCTTTGGCACTTTTTTTATATATACAGAAAGGTGGAATAAGTTTTAATTATATAAATAAATTTATCTAAGGAGAATTGTCTATGGCTGAGTAAGGGTACCATTTCTTCTGGGATCCAGAAGGGCCTTAAATATTGTGTTCTGCATGTGAGGTTGGTGGTTTGAAAGCCACTTAGGTTATAATGCACCAATCTCACCATTCTAAGCCCCATTGATTGTTCTTCCCTCCATTTCCTGATATATGGTCAGCTAGAGTTGCATTGAGGCCTAGTGGGCAGAGGTGAAATTCAACAGGTTCTAGCCTATTCTCTAGAACCGGTAGTAAATTTTCTAAGTGGTTTGGAGAACCGGTTGTTAAAAGAAATCTTCTTTTGTTTTTTTCCACTTTACAGTGTTAATCCAGTAAGGAAGGCAGGAAAAAACCCATTCTAGTGTTGTTTCTAGCTTAATCTTTATTGCCCTGCTTACAGAAACTACCCACCCAGTCACATGACCTCCCCAGCCATGCCCACCAAGCCACACCCACAGAACCGGTAGTAAAAAAAAATTGAATTCCACCACTGCTAGTGGGTATACAAAATGAACGTTAATAGAGGGAGATGACTTGTACAAAGAAGTAAACCTTGTGATTCTGACTTAATGGCTTTAAAAAAAGTTCTCCATCACTCCATTCACATATATTTTCACTCTTTCTAAAATAATAAATATGAGCTTATCTGAATCATCTCATTTCCCCCGCACTAACCACCCAGATGGCTTTGGAAACTAATAAGCAGAGGGGCAGCCTTCTCCTGCTGTCATTTCTCATAATTTTATCAAAATGTCAGGGAGCCCCTGAAGGTAGCAAGCCAATTTACTCTTCTGTAACCATAGATAGCTTTATGACCATGATTATGTCAAATCCCCTTTTAAATCAATCATCACATCTATAATCCATTTTTATAACTATATCACAGTCACATATTTGACATTTACCTATGAATCCCTAAACAGTTTAGGACTGGAATGCAGGAGAATGCCTTACCACCCCCTATATAGATCTTTCTAACCACTAATTTGGAGAATTTGGCTCTGCAAATTCTCTGCATCCCTTGACTTTTAGTTGACATTAATCAGGAAAAGAAACTTTTCTTTGGAAAAACGTCTCTCTGGAGAGAAAATCTATGAGTATTATTAAAATGGAACCATATACTGTAAATCTTTTGACTCGTTGTCATTTGAAAACTGACAAGGATACCATTGTTCTATCAATGGAATTTGTGTGTGTTGTATTATGATACGCCCTGTGTTTTTATAATGTAAACTAAAAGTTGATACGGGACACATGTATTTAAAATATGGCTTGATTGTCTGCCTACCTCCACCCTCCCCAAGAGTGGAAGGAGGAGAGTTCAGAAGGAGGAGCAGGTCACCAACAGGTGATGCATTGCAGTGTCAATTCATGAAGAACAACAGAGTTATTGGTGCTACCTATCAGCTTCCTTTGCTGTTATGCACCAGAGGTAAGATTTCTGTTGCTTCCTCACACCAGCCTTCCCTGTTCTGATGGATTGTAGCTGCTGGCTTTCAATAGTATTTATCTAAGGAACAACAGTTTTTCAGGGCTTAGAATAGATTCTGGCTCTGAAAATACTCAGAGGTGCCTGGGACTTTGGGTTTTGCCAGCTCTCAGTGGATCTATGTATGTTCTGTGTTTTGAGTTTCAGAGAGAACATGATAGCACATCAAGGATCGGCTCTGGATCACAATTTGCTCAACCATGCTGGCCCCACTGACCTTGACGTAGCCATGTTCCATCGTGATGCAGGTCCAGGTAAAGGTAGCTTCTAGTGGGCATAAACGAGAGGGCTCTTGTTCCTGGTTCTAAAGCAGAGGTCCCAACTTGACAAGAAATATCATTGGTGCTGATTCTGCTTCTCAAATATTTCTGATACCAGAGGTTGTGAGTTTCCACAGGTATTCCCCAGGAAAGACAGGTTTATGCCTAACCAGGTCTTTCTTACAGAAACATTTTGTTGGCACACTGATTTGACTTGGCTGGAGAATGGTCATTGTGACTGATGACATGCTTTGTGAATTTGAATGTTGATTATAATGTAGATTATAAGATCAACCCACCCTTTCAATTTGCAAGCTATATTTAACTTTTGGGTGATTCCTATCCTGGGGAGCTTTCTTCCTTATGCTTCTTCCCCTTCTTCAAATATACCCTCTTATCCAGATCAAGACTCTGATTCAGACAGTGACCTCTCCCTAGATGAAGAACGCAGCCTCTCAATTCCTTCTTCAGAGAGTGAGGAAAATGTTCAACTCCGGGGCAGATTCCAGCGGCCGTTCAAAAGGGCAGCCCACAGTGAGAGGCTTCTCACCAACCCTAGTGATGCTGCACCCAAAGGCAAGTCCCAGGACTCTGGGAACATGCTGAGTCATGGGGGATTGAGGGTGGGTGGGTGGGAGGGCTCAGGGCTCAGGATGGTCAGAGGCTGAGTTGACACAATATGCTAGCATAGCTAACATCAGAGTAGGAAGGGCAAGGTTCACTTGATTGTGGGAATTCACCTCTTGCCTTAGCTTCTTGTCCCAATCAACCTGTTCAGACATAGCATGGTTTATGAACTCAGGAGCTGTGTTTTGTTCATCTGGATTTCTCTTCATTATGTTACATGAGACTTTTACATTTTAATCTGTATATTTTACAATAACAAGCACAAAAAAATGTAATTATATGCGTATGTGTGTGCACTTTTTCATCTGTGACCAAAGAAAAGGGCAAGAGATATATTATGATAAATCAGAAAACAAAATGCAGAGAAAACAGCTAAGGAAGAAACATAAAAAATGAAAGGAAAAGATAGTGTGTGTTAGAACTATTAAGCAATTAATAGAGTAGCATCAAGCTTTAAACAGCCAATTAAATCTCAGCCCAAATGGAATCCCATTGATCGTCTTTCCCAGAGCATTGATAGGAAGCCAGCTCATATATAGAAGATGTACATTAAAGTCTTTCCACTGGAGCAAACATCTTGTTTAGCTGTTGCTGCACAAGTACAATAAATGCAATGTTCTTCATACTTTGATAGGTTCCAAAATTTTGGAATTCATAATTCAAGATTGCATTTACTTCTTTATCTTTTTTTAATCACTCTGTTTACAGTTCTGTGAATATTAAACCAATATTATGTCAGCCTAGACTAGAGCAGCACTAGGATGTCTCAAATACATTCCTGACATTTATGATGAAGCAAAGCTGTTTGTTTGGTGCTCCTTTTAGCATTGTGGGGCTATTTTGCAAAACATTACACAAGAATCAGAAAAAGTGATGACTTTCACTGATTGGCTAAGAATATATGTATTAAAATATATATTATATATTGAGAATGAGTTAAAATAAGTTTATTTTTCACAAGCAGATCTTTTAAAACACCATTTTATTGTAAAGTAAAATATAAGTATGTATTCAAAGAAACTTGATTAATTTATGGCTCCTCTGCATGTAGAAGGTCCCTTCCAATTCATAAAAACTTTGTAGAAATTTGCAGAAAAGGTTATGATCATCTCAATGAAATGTACAGTATATTATCTGTAGTATAAGTGTGAAATAAACAGTTTGGGCAATTACTAATTCTGAAGCATAATATGCTAGTGTGCCATGGTCCTAGTAACTTCACTCCACCCATTGAAAACAACTTGATAAACTCAAGAATGAGAATATACTGTGTCAAAGTGTTGTATTAATTTATGATATGTCCAATGCTCTCCCTATGTACATCTGCAATGTTCTTCCCTAGATGTTGATGGTAATGATCTGATGTCCTATTGGCCAGCACTGGGAGAATGTGAGGTACACCCCTGTTCTCTCCAGAAATGGGGCTCAGAGAGGAAGCTTGGATTTGATGTTAATAAGGATACAGCCAACAATAACCAGCCAGATTTGGCTTTAACCAGTGGGGATGAGAACTCTCTCACTCAGACCCAACGGCAAAGAAAAGGTGAGATGACTCAAAGCACCATCAGCCTACAATTAATTTGGGGTTACTCTCTCTTAGACTAACCTATTTTACATGGCTGTTTGCAGGATTATTTTGAGATAGGCGGTCACTTTCAGGTAAAAAGGAGTGGCCAGTCACCTGATCATGCCTATCATTTTGAAGCCGGTGGCCATCACTGCAGATATGTTGCAAATGTGTGGGCAAGGAACTTGTCTACACAATACAGCTCAGTAGCAACTACGGTATCAGTCATTCATCAACAGAGTAACGTTACTATTCTTGGAATGTAGAACCCCCAGGCAATTTCTCCAGACAATGCATCATATCCCATGAGCTGTTGGACCAGTAGACACTGACAAGGTTTCGTGACATCAGCTGCCTTTCCCCCATTCATGGAACAGGCAGCAATGAGGGCATAGAGAGGAAAGAGAGAAAATGATAAAATGGTCAGAATCCAAGTCATGATTTGCATCAAAATTTACAAGCTTCTCTCTTGAGGTGCTTGTCCCTGAAGTTTCCCTCCTTTCCAACAATCTTCCATTTCTCACAAGTTGTGTGCTCATCCGCTTCATTGATGTTCACCCTAGCCCCACTATCCGTCTCAGCATGACTATAGAGCCATTCCCTTCAGGCTTATATAGCCTCCTGCCAATCTCCCTGCCAAGAAGGACTGTGAGAAGAAAGTGTCCTTCAGAACCAAATAAAGGAAGAAAAGCAACAGCACAGGAGACAAATGCCCCTCTCACAGCATAGGTAGCAGAAGACAACTCAGATGGAAATTGAAAAGAACATTAATTACTCCAGGCTGTTCCTTGACGTCCAGGAAACACAGCCAGACCTAGGAAAACAAGACACCAGACAAAGGGTCTCTGTGCCCCCTCTCCTCCCCCACCCCACCCCCCCAGTATGGAAGTGGTACTTCCCAAAACAATTATTGGAATGTCATTGTTAATTTACATTTGGTGGCATATAGCAATATGCAGGTGGATATGTTCAGAACTCTGGAAACAGAGGCTCCACAGAGTTTTATTTCTCTGCATTTGGAGTCATTGCTTCAAGTGTGTTTGTATGCAGAAGGAGTGGCTGAAAACATTCATATAACAGATAATTTCCATGTTATAGGCAGTCCTCATTTAGTGACCACAGTCGGGATCAACAATTCAGTCATTAACCAAAATTGTTGCGAGGCAAAACCATGACTATACTTATAATCTTATTTCAGCTTTCCTTTGAAGAATTGTGAAGGTCATAAATGCGAGGGTTGGTTGGAAAGTTACTTTTTCATCACTGTCATAACTGATCGATAAAATAAGGTCACTAAATAAGGACTACCTGTAGTCACTTGGGGATATCTTGCAGATATCCCCCTTCTCAGAGGTCCATAGATGCAGAACAGATGGCACTCCACCAGTCCTTCAGATCCACTGGCACATCAATTTACCTATATGGAAGGGAAAGTACAATACCTCCCCAAAAATAGATATGGTCACCAGTTGCTATGAGTTTAATTCTGAATTGCATCTGTGTGTAAAACACTCTTCCTTATAGCTTGAAGCTCCAGAATAACATTTTCTCAGATATGAAAATAAGCACCAAATTTTTCCCCTTTGTTTTGCTTCCTTAAATTTCTTATGTTGAATTGCTAGAATCTAGAATCTGAATCATTATGCCCCTTCCTTCCTTCCTTCCTTCCTTCCCTAATAAATGTTTGCTCTGATTTAAAGAAAGGCATGTTTTTGCATATAAAATGGCTGAATGAATAGTTTTATGTTTATTGAGATATCAAAGCAAAACAGCAATAGTCATTTATTGATCAGGTAGCAGGAAGAAATCAGAGTGGGTTTATTGTTTTTTCCCTTTTCATGTTCAGTGGGAGATGACTAATTTCAGCAACGACTAGTGGAGTAAAATCCGCAGGGAATCCTTTCTTTTCTCATCCTTCCTCCTCACCTTTATTTTTTTAAGGAAGAGAAACAAAGGAATAGATATTGGTTTGAATCATCTTGGAAAAAATACTGTCAAAGCAGAAGATCTTAAAAAAGGGTTTGAACGGACAAGAGAACCAGACTGCTTGGGGGGAAACAACTGTTTCAAACAAGGTTGAGCCTGATAACAAAAGTCAGAAAAAGTGATTATGACTGACAGTGGTGTCAAGGATTGGGTAAAGCAGAGAGAGGGAAAGGAGAATGAAGTATAAATCAGTGAAAAACATGTATGCATTTCAGACTAAAGTTGATCCACAATAAGGAGGGAAAGAGTGCTATTGTGGAAATGGGAGAGAAAGAATGGTTGCAGGGATGTGTATCACATCAATACAAAAAACCTGGAAATAATTCCAAGAGGAGAGGGCCTTCGACTTCTCACTTGCTTCTTCTCTGTTATGTAGGCATCTTGAAGAATCGCCTCCAGTACCCTCCCACTTTGCAAGGCCTGCCATCTGTGGGCAGAATGACCAATGATCTTTCCTGGTACAAAACTTCCACCTTGGGTCACAGGGTGGTCCCGGCTGCTTCCTATGGCAGAATCTATTCAGGAACAGGCAGCCTCTCACAGCCAGCAAGTCGTTACTCGTCCCGGGAGCAGCTTGATCTGCTGATGAGAAGGCAGATGTCCAGAGATCAACTGAGCCGAAACATCTCTGGAGAATGCCTAGAAAATAGGCATAGGTCCCGGGAGCCATTGGATGCCATTATGAACAGGCCTGGGTCAAGGGAGCACCTGGACATAATCCTCGATCAACATAGCTCTAGAGAACACCTTGCAAGCATACCCAGCAGGCATGGGTCTAGAGAAAAAGTAGGGGAAATAGCTACTGAACGTGATCCAAGAGATCATTGGAACACTCTGCCCAGAAGACAGACATCTAGAGACCATCTGGATTCTTTACCTTGTAGATTTGGGTCACGAGAACAGCTAGACTGCGGTGGGGCAGTAAGAGAAATCTCTAGAGAATGGCTTAACACAATGCCTCTTAGGCAGGCCTCTAGAGATCGAATGGACACCTTGCCAGCCCGAGATACTTCTCAGGAACAGTTGGATCTGCTTTTCAGAGGGCAACCTTCAAGGGACCAACTAACATCAGCTAGGCATACTTCAAGAGAGCATCTGGACATAGTGCCTGGCAGGCAGGCTCCTTGGGAAAATATTGAGCCTCTTTCTAGGCAGCAACCATCCAGAGAAAATCTTGAACTTCTCTCCAGAAGACCGCCTTCTAGAGAAAATCTAGAATCAATCCCTAGCCGTCACCCTTCCACAGAGCAATTAGACATCCTTTCTTCTATCCTAGCCTCTTTTAACTCTTCGGCTTTGTCATCAGTGCAGTCATCCAGTACTCCCTCAGGCCCACAGACCACCCCTTCGGTGGCACAGGCATCTTCTACCCCTTCCATGCCATGCGCTTCACCACCTCGATCTGCAACATCCCACAGCATTTCTGAGCTGTCACCAGATTCTGAGTAAGTGTTTCCCCTCTACTGACCACCCAAGTAAAAAATGAGTATGTTTAGAAATTTAAAACCTCCCATTGAAGAGCAGACATGCTGAATTAGAAGAAGCTTCATTTCTGATTGAAGGACTTGCAAAGGTAACTGCATTTCAACCAATTGCATTGGTTTTTATCACAGTCTCTGTCCGGTATTCAGTATTCCGATCATAATTAAAGTTCACCATAATCTGAAGTGGTCTGAGGTCTAACACCTACTAGGATTATCTGAAAGTTCTGGCTGGGAAATTTTCAGCACAAGATGTAATAAGTTTATTTATGCATTTATTAAATTTATATGCTGCCCATCTCCCTGATAAGGGAGCGCTGGGCAGCTTACAGGTCATAAAAAGGTAAATGGAAAAGCAATTTAGAATTTTAAAACTATGCAAAAAATCAGAACCAAGAGACAGTGCAGAGGTGAAGTCTTCTTATCCCGAAAACCTCCTTCAGCAGCAAGCATTGCCTTTGGACGCCCAAACCAACCACCCAAACCAAGTTGCTGAAGGCCAAAAGGATGGGAGCAATTGTCACCTCTGGTGATACAGTGTTCCACAAGATTGGGGCCACAGTGAAAAAATCTCTTTTCCTGATGGAATTCCTCAGTACAGGAGGTCCATAGCAGGCCTTTTTCACTGGCACAAGTGAGATGGACTATTGGGATGAGATGGCTATTCAGAATGCTTGCTGCAAAATTACGCAGAGGAGTGCACAGCAGCACTGCTTTTTTTCCTTTGCTGCCATTACTTCGATAGTGTTCCATTTTATGGATGCAATCTAATTACTCCCTCCAGAACATACTAGAATATTGCTACATCCTAATGTAATGTCATTTAAAGATCATCCTGGTGAGAGATAAGAAGAGAATGGCATGGTGCTGCCAAGATGTCCTTTGAGGGCCCTTCAGAAAATGATACAATTTGGTGGCCAATGTCTATAAAATGACATAAATAGAATAAAAACAAAGAGACAAAAAAAATGACTTATCTTAGTTGCTGGTGGGAATTTTAAATCTGCAGTCAGCAAACTGTACAAGGTAAATGTCAACTGTTTATAATTCACTATATCTGTCATAGCTTCTTCCAAAGAACACTGCAAATTATAATTAGTGAGATGCTAAACTCCAGCACCACTAATTACAGCTCCCAGAGACCACTTCAGGGGATTCATAGTTGGGACATTATTAAATTTTCCTTCATCTCCATATGGATCCTTAAATCCCAATCTATCTATCTTGTCCACTGAGCACTTTCTATCGTGTCAGTTCCTGGCTCTAGACTGCAAGGCTTTGTGACCTGACACAATGGAAGATGCTCAATAACACTGCTGGCTGATCCATAAAACTTCAGTTCAGTTCCTGTGTACATCTATAGTCACATTTTAAAATGCCCTCAAATTAATATAGCTATGCCAAAACTAGTCCCAGAGTTGCTTTTTTTCAAGAGGCAACTGGACTTTCTGGTTTTGCTTTTATTTATTTTATTTTTTATTTTATTT
>JAEANM010027791.1:0-10480 GCA_017656035.1 Myanophis thanlyinensis
TAGTTTTAAATTTCAATTAATTTTATAATTTTTAACTGTTTTTAAATAGGGTTTAAAAGAGCCATTATATGTATTTGTAATTTTAATTTGGTCTTAATTGTATATATTCATGTTTTTATTGGCTGTACATCGCTTCGAGTCCTTTGGGAGGGAGGCGGTATAGAAATTCAATAAAAATAAAAAGTAAAGTAAAGGAGTGCTAGAGAACTTTCTAAGGGATAGATGTAAGATGGGATGGGTTATGATCACCCAACTCCAAACAGATTTAGGCAGTTTACACTTAAAAAAATCCCCCAATGAAATAAAAAGAACAAAAACATGCAGAATCAGAGAAAACAAATACATCTCACCAGAACAAACCCACAGGACAATGGTCTCCAACCTTTCCAGTTTGGTGGACCAGCAGCAGGGGGGGGGGGATGGTTTTGCATGTGTACCACTTTCACAAATCCAGCTTCGTACATGCGCACTTGCCCATGGCCTAGTTCCGAATGGGCTGCAGCCTGGTAGACAGTTGCCAACCCTGGGGGTTGGGACCTTTGCAATAAGGGTCTCAACAACTACTCCAGAGCCTGGCAGAAGAGACGTGTTTTCAAGGATTTTCAAAATACTATATTATCAGGGTGAGATCTTGGAAGGGTTGCTGTTGTGATGGAGAAGGTACACTTCGTAGGGCCTGATATACAAATTGTTTAATTGAAGGGACCTGACATGCACCCACTTTGCCTACTTTTTTTTGAGAAGACAGAAATTGTTGGAGAAAAGCTGGGGGTTTTGAGTAACAAAAGTCTGTTTAGTCTAGCATTATGTTCCATACTGATCAACACTGGCCAGTGACAACTACACAAATCGATATGCACTGTCCTCTGCTGGAAATATTACGCAAAACAAAAGGTGCAGAACCCTAGGAAAAGTTCTGTGAGCTTCAACAAACACAGAACCACCTTGATTGTTACTCCTGCTATTAAAGTTCATTCTTTGGCAGGAACAAATTGCCTCCAGGACTGTTTCTCCACTTGTTTCTTCCTATGAAAATTAGTTTCATATTGTTTGTATTGAGTGGTAATAGATTCTCCCTGAGGTATAGATTCTCCCAGTCTCCCTCTAACACAGAAGATGGACTTATTCTGTGGAGGGCTGGTAACAAAGAACAGCATATTATCGTGCTACAATCCAAGCACTTTAACATTATTTTAATACACCTGCTTTGAATAAAGAAGAGTGCCAAAATAGGGCCCTCAGAGAAGCCTGTTGAATAGATGATTAATTGCCTACCTGCTGATTAAAGAGGTTGGAGCTGCTGAAGTTATCTAAGCCACTTTCCATGGTTGTTACAATACATGGCACCAAAACACCAGCTGGGTTTTTTTTTTCCTCTTCAAAGTACAAGTTGAGGACACCTGTTTTTTGCTCATCCCATTGTTTAGTCACTAGGTTCTTCTACTATCCCTTGTGCCCCGGCACTTGGAGGCTAGCTGCTTGCTCTAAAAACAAATTTACAATGTAGATGTGCACGTGTATTGTGGTAATCTGCAGGTGCTAATTTCAGAGCTTACTATCTCTAGACAGATACATCTGACTAGCATTTCTCCACCCTGGTTATATCCTATCCGCGCCTCTCTTCTTTTCTTAAAAAGAAGAGGCATGTGGAACAGTACAGTACTCAACTTACAACAGTTCATTTAGTGACCATTCAAAGTTACAACAGCCCTGAAAAAAAGTGACCGTTGCAGCCTCCCCAGGACCACATTATCAAAATTCAGATGTTTGACAACTGACTCATATTTATGACAGTTGCAGTGCCTTGGGGTCTGGGATCAGCTTCTACAACCTTCTGATAACGGGGAAACTAGATTCACTTAACAACCATGTTACTAACTTAACAACTGCAGTGATTCACTTAACAATTGTGGCAAGAAAAGTCGTAAAATGGAACAAAAGTCACTTAACAAATGTTTCACATAGCAACAGAAATTTTGGGCTCAGTTGCGGTCGTAAGTCAAGGACTATCTATATTAATTCTTAGAACTCCTTTCTCTTTTTCCTGGTGTTGAATTAGAATAAGCCATTCCCAGGTTCCTGTCTGAGGTATGAGCATGGGGTAACATGATCCCTGGGTATCTGTTGCTTAATGGAAATTTATGCTAAAGCAGCATAAATAGAGAGGTGAGAAGGCAGATTGCTGCAGATCTCTGAAATAATTGTATTTTGGATGATCAGGAAACTCTATGGCTGATAATTTGGTTATAATGGCTCCTCTGTCCTTCTTTTTTGACTATAAAAGTCCAAGAAAATATTGGCAGTGTAAATATCTTCTTTGTTTTTTTGTAATTCCTCAGCTACAATAAGTTTTGTAATTCTAGGTGACTCCACAGAAAAAGAAACCAGCCTTCCACTTATACCTGTTACTGTTTAACAAAGACCTTTCAGCCAGTTTGGGTTAAAGTGGCAAGTTTGCCATCTTAATAAAAAAAAATGAAATGTCACCAGGGGGTGACACGTCTGATCAGGTTTGGACTAGTTGAACGGGTTTGTTGCATGACTGCAAACTAATGAGATCAGGTCAGCCCAATCGTTTCTCTGCCAAAACAATATCCCATGGTGGCTTTTCAGTGTTAGCAATTGTGTGAAATCTCCCATCAGAATCCTTTGTGTGCTTTTATAGAGATGTAGGGTCTTCTATTTCTGCCTCATTTCTACCCAGGCAAGTGTCCTTCAACAGCTCCTTCATCACCAGTTAACCTAGCAGGGGTTGCGATCAAATGTCATCATTCCATGCCATTGCACCCAGTGATTTGATGCAATTTACTTTTTATGACTCTATGTGGAGTTTCCAGGCTGCTTCAGAGTAGGGAAAAAAACCCATGATGGGTGAGATAATGTAGCAAAATCCTTGTGCTACATTTCACTTGGATTGATATACATAGTTCTTTGCTTATCTCATCCGCAGGGCCGGTAGCATTCAGATATTTGGAAGATAGTACATATCTTTTTTGGGGGGTTTGGCCTCAGTTAATGCAGGAATAGCCCATAGTTCAATATTACAGGATATGTTTTGTGTACAGAGGTGTTCAGTTCCTCAAGTTCAGTTCCTAACTTCTCCAAGTCAAGGGATCAAGAAGCAGATGATAGCAAGGATCTTAGCCTGGGGCTCTGGAGAATTGCTGCCAGTCAAAATAAATTACTCTTTTCCTGCATGGGGCCGCTCACAACTCTCATTTGGTATAAGCAATAGATGATGAAATCCAACATACCCACATAGACTAGGTCAGGGATGGTGAACCTTTCAGGCACCGAGTGCCCAAACTGCGTGCATGCACATGCATGACCACGCCTGTGCACATGCGTGACCATGCACGCATGCGCAGCAAGGACGGTGGGAGGCGGGGCATCCCAACACCAACAGCTCTGCCAGAGGTAAGATCTTTTTGTTTTGTGAGCTTCTGTTTCGTCGTTTTCAGGGAAACAGAAGCTCACATAAGAAACGCCACGGAGAGCTGAGCTGGGACGATGGTGCACGTGCCCACAGAGAGGATTCTGCATGCCACCTGTGGCATGCATGCCTTAGGTTCACCATCATGGGACTAGGTTGAGAAAGATTGAGAAAGGCAGTGGCAAGTGAAGTAAGCAAACAGAGTTATAACACAGCATGGCCCACGTCTGAACATATCTCCGGAGACCTGGTGCTGGTTCACACAAAGCATAAAACTATAAGGCACGATTTAAAAATAACAGTGGCTGGCTCACACATTATGTTAAGCAGAAACTATATATATTATGGTCGAATACATTAAATGATTAGGTGTGAAGTAGATTCCTTATGCTCTTGGGTTTGGGAGCCATTGCACAGAAACTGTGTAGTACAGAACTGGTGAAATGGTGTGGTGTGTATGTCTCTATGAATTAAATTGTTCCAGAAGCTCAGTGGTGTAATTAAGGTAAACGATGACCTCTGTTGTGAAATGAAATTTGTACTGAGCTGTGAAATGTGTGTGTTTCAGCCAATCCTGAAAACAAAGAAGAATGTGCAAATTAATGGACTAGATAATTAAAGATGGTAATATGAAGGAGGAAAATGTAGACATCTAGGAGGAAAAACCAAAGGTGTAAATACAAATTAGGTGAGAGCTGGCTCAAAAACAGTAACTGTGAAAGGGACCTCGAAGTCCTAGTGCAGTAGTGGCAAACCTATGGCATGGATGCTAGAGGTGGTACGCAGAGCCCACTCTGTGTACATGTGCACCATCGCCCCAGCCCAGCACCACTGTGTTTCTCCATGACATTTCTCACTGTTGTTTGCAGGGAAACAGAAGTTTCCCTGCAAATGACGAAACAGAAGCTCAAAAAAGAAAAATATCACACTTCTTGCAGAGCTGCCAGTGTTGGGATGCCCTGCTACCCAGCTGGTATTTGAGTCTCCGCTGCACTTGCACGCACCGCCTTGTAGTTTAAGTACTCTGTGCCTAAATGGTTCACCATCACTGTCCTAGTGGATGATCACTTGAATATGAGCCAGCATTGTGTAGCAGCAGCCAAAAAAGCTAATACAATCCTTGGTATTATAAGCAGAGGCATAGAACCAAAATCATGTGAAGTGTTAGTACCCCTTTATAAAATCTTAGTAAGACCACACCTGGAATACTGCAACTAATTTTGGTCGTCATACCACAAAAAAAAAGTTGAGATTTTGGAAAATATTCAGAGAAGAACAACTAAGATGATCAAAGGCCTGGAGCATATGAAGAATGGTTGCAGGATTAGCCATAGATGGCTAGTCTAGAGAAAAGAACAACTATGGGTGACATGATAGCAGTATTCCAAGAAACAATGGTTGGAAGTAACCTGGAATTAAGGAGAATCTTCCTAACAGTGAGAAAACAATTAACCAATGGAACAGCTTGCCTTCAGAAATTGTGGACGCTTTATCACTTGAGGTTTTTAAGAAGCAACTGGACAAGCACTTGTCTGAAATGATATAGGGTATCCTGCTTGAGCAGGGGTTGGACTAGAAGACCTCTAGAGTCCCTTCCAGCTTTATTTTGTTCTAAATTCTGAATGAGGAAAAAAGTACATTGCTGTTTGTATGGTTATAAGGAGGAAAACAAGACTCCCAAATATTTTGAACAAAGCCTACTAAATGGATTAAAATATGTGAGTTCCTTGGATACCAAGACGAAATCTTGCAATGTCCGGCTTAGAGATAGCAACAGGCCAGACTGAAAGAAGCAGTCTGGGAGAGCTGGATGCTTGCTTCTATATTTGTCTTTAAGGGTTGTCTTTATTTGCATTGACTGTCCCACTACTACACGTTCAGTCCATGTTCAGAAGACATTCAGTTCTGAACACTAATATTTATTTACAGATTACAATGTCGTGACAATTTGCTATGTATAAAAATTGGCATTATAAATGACAGTCTCCTAGTTTTAGAATGGAAGCTGCAGCCTTGACACTTTCGGGGAACCAATCAGCCTTATTTTCTTCAGTCACAAGCTGAATTCTTGTCGATAAATGCGTGTATCTGTTTTTCTCTACTTCATGTTTGTCACTGAGGCAAGTTTTCTTTGAGAAAAAAACAAACAGTGGACCTGTGTGTATGTGTGTGCGTGTGCTGACAATCCATTGATCTTACCAATCATAGTGCAAATGTAGTCCTTCAAGTGTGAACACAAATGCCTCCTTTTTTAATTTTTAATTTGCCTACGATTTCGAAGTAGTATATGTGAGTGGGTTTTTTTTTTTAAATCTTTTCAACACATTTTTAACTAACTGTTCAAATGATTAATGTTAATAAGAAAATACTCTTGACCCATTTAACATTGGATAATATCTAGTGTACAGCTGAAAAATGAAATACACACCAAACATTAAATCCTAAGCTTTCGGGCCAGTGAACTATACAAGTACGTTTTAAATTATGAAATAATTATATAGCATTTAGCACTAATAATAGTGTAAAATATTACTCAACCGTGTTTACTGTCATTATTAAGAAGGGCTATATGCTAAAAATACTATTATTAATTTAGCTACAATGGATAATTCATAGCACAATCCCATATGTGTCTCCTGAAAAATAAGTTGCTTAGCTTTTCTTTCTCCTTCTGTTTTTTGTTTTTCGTTGTGATGAAAATCCATTTGTGATAAACCAACATTTTGATGTTAATATTTTATATACCATTTTGTGTTCCACTTTAACTTAGCAATATTAATTTGTGAGAATAAAACATATTGATTTTTTTCATAGCGCAGTTTATCTTTAATTTTAAAAGGCGAATTATCAATAATTGAAATGGGAAAAATCATTTTCAGCAGCAGTTAGGAAACAAAGAAAACAATCAGAGGCTTTAAAATAAAGCCCAAGAATGTTATAAAAAGGAACATAATTTGCAGCACTTTAAAATATATATGTAAACTTAAGAATGCTGAACTTATTCTGTGGGATTTCGGTGTTTAGTCACCTTTTGACAGTTTTGTAAGATGTGTAAGTGATTTATAATTATTTTTTTCTTGTATGTTATATTGGGGACCTTGTGTTCAGTTTGCATCTAATATAGTTCCCTTCCCGTGCTTGCGTTTATGTACATTTTACCTTGTATGATTGACAGTGATTGAGCAATTTTTATGGAGTGCTTGCTTTTTATCTATCAGAAATTATGCATGTTGATAGTGCTGAAAAAGTAAACAATTTTATTTGCATCACAATTTTTGATAAACGTGGATTCTTTTTATGCAAAAAGAAGGAAAAATGTATAGCTATAACAAAAAAATTGTATTCTTTGATTTTTTGTTCTGCTTTAAGCAGGTTTGTGTTGTTTTTCTCTTAAGTGTATTCATCTAATCAAATGCCACAGACGTATGGATAAATATATCTAGATATCCAAAAATGAAACACTTTAATGGTGGTATAGCATGAAAACAAACCAACAAAAGCACCAAACTTTAGTTCTTATTGGACTTTTGCCTGGTATGTTTTCCTTGCACAGTACGTGATTTGTGATACAAAAATATATTTTCAAACTGCATCTGCATCTTAAAAATGTCACACAGCTTGTTGGTTTCACCCACTACATCCCTGCCCACCCACAGCTCTGTTAGTTTGCATACCCAAATGACATGTAAATGTCTTTGTTTAAATTTTTGGGGAAAATAACTTTAATTTTACATTGGAATCAAAGTTATCTAAAATATATTCCTTTTTTCACGGGCATGCTGAGGAATTTATGCCTGTAACTTGTATTTGTAAATTCTTTCTCGATAGGAGGTTAACCCCATAATGTATAAAACAGTGTTTTCTGATGCTTCAACTGCTGCTTATAAAACAAGATGATGCAGGTAATTAACCAAACCTGACACAGAGGAGGAAACACACACTGCTAGATGTCATTTCCAAACAAGCAGCATTTTATTAAAAGCTTCCTTTCAGATTTCAACAACTGTTACTTTAGTTGCTCAGGTGTATTGAAGTTAGTATCGCAAAGTTGCACTTACAGAATTGTAATGTGCTTTATATGGTGCAAGAATGCTAACAATCACTTGGAAATGGAAAGTCAAAGAAATATTTACCTACATCTGCAGCAGCCACTTACAGTTTTGTTCCTCAGTATTTTTTGTAAAGGAAATAATATATTCATTAAAGGTGTTTTAGGAGAGTACAGTATTATGAACTAACCTTAAAATAATGATATTGAAGGCATTACTCCCTTAACTCACACACACACCCATTTGTATGTATTACATGTTGGACTACAAATGTAATGTGTATTTTACACACATAATAGTTCTTATAGTTATAATTATTTTTGCTGTTTTCACTTTTACACAAGATAATACAAATTTTTCTAGGTAAATTATATGGATATCTTCAAATATGCTTTAATATGTTCCCAGTGGGCAGTTAGGGTCCCTAACCATTATTTAGTTCATTAGGAGGCTTGTGTACATAATTTAAAAATCTAAATATTAGACCTGATGAGCAATAGTTCTCTATTACAATTGACAGAGAGGTTTATGGGTTTTGTAATAGTGACAGTGGAAATTTTTACTTCTGCCATGTCGAATGGATTTTAAATCCTTCAATGCATTAAATATAGGAACAATCTGTACCTTCTCACAAATATGTTAAGATTTTCCCATTGTAAGTAAAGTGATGGCAGTTTAATAGAGCTGTTTTTAACTAGGTTTTTAAAAGTTGAAATTTGCCAGATGTCATTGGCTTGTTTGAGCCTTTATTTCCTTGGTAATAACCATGTGCGAAGCTTTTTTTTTTTTAAATGCTCTGTCCAGCCTTTGGATCCAGTGTTTCATTCATCAGCGCTGCTGCCTTATTCTGCACAAAACTAAAATTTGCTATTTATGTAATCTTGCCAGGCCAAAGGAGATGGTTTCTTTCTTAGGAATCCTTTTGCTATGCTGAGAGTAAAGATATATATCTTTCATCAAAGAAATACCAGTGGTGTTCTTTAAAAAATGTTAAGAATCTCACTTTTTAAAAATAGAAAGCCCTTCACATCTAGTCATGGTTTTATTAATAGACAATGGAATCCCTTTGGTGAATAAATGAATGATAGAGGTTCATAAAGCTTTGCTATGGTTATTCTCCTCCCTGGCTGCTAGAGCATTATGTTTAATGAAGCATTAATTTAACTAATCTTACTGTCTTCTCTAAAAACAAAGTACAAAATTCTGAACAACTGCTAGATCAATCATTGGGGGAAGATTTCTGAATTTGTTTTTAAGAGTGTAAAATGAGACGTCTTCTGTCTTCCAGGCTTGTTAAAGTTGCACAGTATCAATTGCCATTGATAAAAAGCGACTCCAAGCCAACTTCCTGAGGGGGCTTGGGGGAAGGGTCATAATTTGTCATGACCCAGGCACGATTACTTGAATGTTGTTATTATTGGAGTAGAAGACCCTTAGGCTGTCATCCTTCCTGTTCAGCAACCTTCCCCAACCTAGTGCTCTCCAGATGTGTAGCTCCAGAATTCAACCCTCATCACTCCTATGTCTTAGCTGGAAATGCAGGATTTTATGTTCAACAAATCTAGAGGGCACATAATTAGGATAAATACACATATGCATATATATTTATAGGAGTTTGATTATCTGGCATGTTCCAATTTTCTGCCTTCTTACTTTCTTTCCTGCACAGCATATAGAGAATTGCAAAAAAAAACCAAACCCCAAGACCAACATTCTCAGACACCATGCTTTCTGAAGAATGTTAAACAACAGAGTGAGGAAATTAAAATAATACCACAATTGTATCACAATTGGAAATGTCAAGATGACATGTAGTTACTACATAACCACAAAGGAAATTTTGTACATAAGCGTAGCCTGGTGACTTTTGAAGATATTAAAAAAGCTATTTGTTCGCTGAGGAGAGTGTCTGAAGAATCCTTGTTCAATTTGAGACTGTTGTGGAGTTCTGAATTAAACTTTGATAGCTGCCTCAATTTGTGCGGTCATAAAACTACTGCTAGATAAGATTAGTAGCCCATTATACACCGTGGGTGGTCAGCCAGCAGCCTGAGTGCCACATGTGCTACAGGAGCAGAAATGCATTGCATGCTTAGACTGGTATAAGGAGGAGTATGGATCGGACTCTGAGATCACAAGGCCTATGCTCCTGCATCATCTCTAGCTTTCATTTTTTGGCTTTGCCAAATCATACAATCACCCTGGAGGAAGGGATCAGAATGGCATTCTTGTGTATGCACTCAATGCTAGAGAGATGTGTTTGCATATTTGAGATATGCCCAATATTTGACTGCAGTTAATCTGTCTATTCCAGAATGGTTAGTAAAATATTTGAAGAAATAGATAATGTCTTGCCCATTTTCCATGTTGCTATGCTCTACAAATGGGATAGAACTTTAACCCCCAAATTTGTCACTGTAATGCTTATCAGAGACTTGTTCATTGGTGTTGAAATAATTTCACATTCCAGAGAACCATCAAGAAATTATCAATGTCCATGATCAAGTACAAGGATACAATAGTAATCAAGAATGTCCTTTCTTCACCACATATCAAACAGCCACTCTCATCCTAATCCTGTCAATGTGACAGCCCCCAAGTATGTAAGATCGCATCTTATCATCAGTGCGAATGGCCATTCCACATATTTGGAGACATCAGTCTGAAGAAGGTTGTCCTAGGCTTTAAAACAATTTTGCTTGAGAATCCTTCTAGTTATGCAGTAATGCTAGACTTGACAAACCCTTTCAATTGTACCTCAAAAGATCCATCTGTTGAAGTACTGAAGTTTGCAGATGATACAACAGTGATTGGTCTCATTCGAGACAACGATGAACCTGCATACAGATGCAGGATGTTGAACAACTAGCCTTGTGGTGGGACTGGAACGATCTGGAACTGAACACACTCAAAACCATAGCAATGGTGGTAGATTTTAGGAGAAACCCTCCCGTACTACCACCTCTCACAATACTAGACAACACAGTATCGACAGTAG
>JAEANM010027792.1:0-10480 GCA_017656035.1 Myanophis thanlyinensis
AACCTATTGAAAGATATATGTGAACAATGGACCGAGAAGTTAACTTTCAAAGTGTCTGTCTCTATATGTTTAAAAATATTTTGACAGAGGAACAAATTTTACTGAAAAAGACTGAAACTGATTTAAAAGTAGATTTTAAAATGACAAGCTACAAGAATGATGTGGAAAAGGATGCTATATTGGATATACGAACTGAAGCTGGCATCTGATGTCTCATAATTAAAAGGACTATACAAATGGCAAACAAAAAAAAACTGGCCAGGAGAGGATAACTTTCATGTATTGGATTTACAAAACAGATCTGTTAAAGTTTTGAAGGATTTGTGAGAAGAGACAAAGAAAAAATGAGATGAAGTTCTAGGATATTATTTGAAGGGATTAAAGATCACAGTTCTTAAAAGTAAAATAAAGGACTGTGAAATTGATTTATTTATTCATTTTATTATTATAATTTATTATTATAAGGTTAAAATAGATATGTTGTTAGCAGAGGGCCTTAGATATGCTGGTAGCAGAGGGCCTTAGTGGGTTTTTGCTGACACCAGGGCTGAAATAACAAGACTTTAAAGATTAGTTTGTAGATAAGAGGTGGGATATGAAAAGAGAACATCAGTTATATTTTAAGAGAAGGTGATAAATTACTAAAATTATTTATATTTGTGGGTGAAGTCATTTCTTTATATATTTCTTTTCATTTTCTTTAGTATCTTCTTTTTTCTATTATTTTTTGTATTTTTTCCAGCACTTTCTATTTTTATTCTTTTATTTTTTATAGTTTGTATCAATTTTTCTCCTTTTTCATTGTTATGTTTAATAAAGCTACCATAAAAATAGTGATTTCTTTATTCTGACCACATCATAAGCAAAGACTGAATGTTCTGTTTTTCCTTGTGTTTTGGAAAAGGATTTGGAGAATCTGTTTCTTTGGGATTTTAAAAAAAACTGTGTTAAGTCCTTGCTGTTTCAAATTTCAAAAACATGGGACATTATGCCATGGGGCAGATGTGTTGAGGCAGCTCCAGGAAAAAGAATAGTTCAAGGAGCACGTGCCACCTGGTAGTATAAGATTTTTATCCTTTATTTAAATCTGGGTTTATTACACAACCTGTAGTTGATTAGATTCCATGCAGATAACAAACTCCAATGGTTAAATTTATAATCACCAAGGTCTGATTAAACCATGATCAAGTCACATAGAAATAGCTACTTTAAGAATATTCTGCTGGACCTTTTAGTGGAACTACCTGTAAGAGATGACCCAAGGGAGGGGTCAAGCACATCATCAGTCTTGAATCTCTTCGCACCCGCAAGAGTCTAAATCCAGCTTACGATGAATTCTGTTGACTCTTATCTACCATTTGTTTTGACCATTAGTTTATATTCTTGTAGAGAGTATCAACATGCAATAAACCTGTAGTCATTTGAATTACCTTGCTTCCTCATCAGTGGTGGAATTCAAATAATTTAACAACCGGTTCTCTGCCCTAATGACTAGCTGGGTAAGAGTGGCTTGATGGTCATGTGACTGGATGGGAGTGGCCAACTCGATGTCACTCAGCCCAGCCTCTCATGACCGTGAGGATGCTGCAAAGGTTGTAAGTGTGAAAAATGGTCTTAAGTCACTTTTTTCAGTGCCATTGTAACTTTGAATGGTCACTAAATGGACTATTGTAAATCTAGGATTACCTGTACAAAAATACAAAAAGTTTCTTTGCTTGCAAAAACCTGCCCTAAATACCAATCATTAGATTAGAAATGGGGGACTATACACTGAAGATCAATGAGTCACAGCTGTCATGGAAAGCTAAACCATTCTGTCTGAATACCTTCCTTTTCCTCAGCAATACGTGCAACCCAGAGTTACAAATCAGGCAAGGTGCCAGAACACATTGAGGAATTAAAATAGTTAAAATGCAACTATGACTACGATCAGTCAACTCTTGCTCATAAAGTGAAACCCTTTAGCAGAGAGGTTATTTAAGTGCTCCATAAAATGGGTGGGCATATTTGAGCTACAAAATGCTGAGCTAAAGAGAAAAATTAACAAATTAACATTTTGAATGAGGGCTAATCCTGTTCTGTCTTTGTTCAGACCTTGCTGTAGAGAATTTTTGCCTATGAATATAGCTTATCTGTCTCTTTATCTCTTAAGTGCTGACATCTTCTGTGGGCTATTAAAGAAGGTGGGGCTGCTTTTTCCCTCTAAGAAAATATGTTTCTCCATTTCTCATCCAGAGAAATATATTCTTCCTTTTTAATATTTCTCAAAATATTTCATTCTTCTAGGAGAGGGGTGGGCACTAACTTTCTACAATTGGTACCATGTTACTATGCCATATTATCATGAGAGAAAACTAAAACTTATTATCACTGAGCAATCATGTGCCTTGGCCACTCTGAAGCAATGCAAGAGACTCCTGTCCGAAAGGTGTTTTTTCAAGAGGCAACTAGACTTTCTGGAAACCAAGAAAATCCAGTTGCCTCTTGAAAAAAGCACCTTTGGGACAATCATGATCTGGATGACAGAACAATCCCCTTAGACACGAGACTCAGTGGACTGACAAAGCACCCAGGAGAAGCAATCATTAGATCCATTTGTACCACTTAAAGATACCAGCTGGTCTCACTCACCTCACAAGATGTCCTAAGTTAATCATCCAGATTTAAGGAAAGATCACATACCCACACAAAGACAGTAAAAAAATCAGACAGAATGCCAAGCTTGCATCCTGTCTCTCTGCCATTTCTTCCATGGCTATGCCAACCCTTCTGTTAATAGCTGTTCCAGCCATGTTGGAAGTATACCCAGGAATCGCTAAAGTAGTGTAAAAAGCTTAAAACAATCCTTAAAACAGCCTTAAGAAAGTCAAGCCCCAGGAATAAAAGTACTACAAAGGGGGAGAGGGGAAACTTCGGAGAAGTTCAGGCTCCAGACAGAAAGTCTGGGCGTACTGCCAAAAGCCATTAAGGTTGTTACAATGTAAATGGCTTAATCAAGAGGCAGTTTCTGAAACACTTAAAACAGCAGGGCAATTAAGATAAGGAATAGGGTAGAAATACAGGCACACTAGAATGTTTCCGTTCTGCATGCCTTACAGGATTAGCCATGTAAAGTGAAAAAATATTTCTTCCAACAACTGAACTGCTCAGAAAATTAACATATGGTTCTGGAGAACTGGTGGGTGTGAACCAGCAGCAGCCCACCAATGTCCTGATTTCTTGCACCTGATACTAGCGGGAATTAAAAAGTCAAGGAAACCCATCAAAGTCAAAATTTGAAAACAGTGATCCTATATCAAAGATGAACATTCTCAACTGAAGTAGATGGATTGTATTGTCATAGATAGTTGGCACTATGGTCCAACAGTTGGTGAGAGTAATCTTAGTTTCCTACTAAAAATATCCCATTGCTGGTTGAGAGATGATAAGTTCCATTTTACTTATACCCTCTAATATTTGAGAAAAATGTCCTATTGCGTTAGAGATATCAACCCTATCTGAACATGCAAAATGTCTCCTGCAGAATCCAGCTGTAAATATTTATAGTCAAAATATCTGTTTAAATTCAGAAAATAATTACCAGAATTACTTACAAAAGATTTTGGTCACAGAAGCTAACTTCCAACTGGTAAATGTAGCTGTAAACATATTAAATTACCTCCGTGGACAATACACAACAAATACATAATCTGAGACAGGCAAAGTGAAATAAAAACTGTTAAATAATACACTTGGACACAGATCTTGAAATAATGGTTGATGGCAAGTTGAAACTGAACCAACTGTGTGATATGGTTAATCAAGAAAAAAATAGTTTGCAAGTAATGGGAAATTACAATTCCACTTTATTTTGCATTGGACAGGCTCCGGCTCAAATATTCTGTCCAGTTCTAGGCATCACACTTTTTGAAGGATTAAGAGAAACTGGAAAAGATTTGAAAGTAACTGAGACTGAAGGGTTTAGAAAGGTTTAGATTTGAGAAGACTAAGATTATGGTCTTCAAATCCCTGAAATAATGGCATGCACAGATGTTCTAGACTTATTTTTTTAATTGTTCCAGAGTGCAACAAAGACTTGACATAATGGATTCAAGTTACAAGGAGAGAGATTGTGTTTCTTTTTCTAAGAATAAGAGCAGTTTGACAGTGGAACCAATCAACCATACAGACAATGAACTCCTTTGCACTGGATATGTTCAAGTGCCAGCTAGCCATCTGTCAAAGATGCTTTAATGTATCTTTCTGCATGGAATAGACTGTTGGACTTGCTGGTATAAATGGTTGTTTTCAACTTGTTCCTTCTAGCTTATTATTATCTACATTGTAATTACATCATTATATTATGCTGTAATGATTTCTAATGGAATGAGATTATTAGATTATTTATTTTTGGTTTCTGGTTGCAGATTAAATTCATGGTCACACTGTTTAACTGTGATGAAGAGGCGACATATTTTAGAAGCAACTTTTAAAAACAACAACAACTGGATTTTCAGGGATTATTTGAAAGATTCTGAACAGATTACTTTCAGTTTTGGGAACAGAAATGTCATATTTTGCAGGCACGCTGTCTTGGTACAAAAAACAGTGCATATACTTTTCCTAGCCTAATGATAGAATAACAAGGAAAACATCCCTCTGCTTTCTATTAGGCTCTGAGCCAGAAAAAGAAATTCTTCTATGTATTAAGATACTTTTATAATGAAATATGAATATGTATTATTTGCACTTCTGTCTGAAAGAGGCTCAAAGGCAACAGACAATTGTAGCTGCCAACACCTGCAATTTTGTCAGGAATGTTGTTACATGCAAATATTGAAGAGCAAAAATAGACTGTGGTCCAAGAAAGTTGGTAGCTCTGTTTCTTCTGTTGTCTGATCCTTGGGTAGCCCTAAATATGCCCCCAAATTATAATATAAAAAGTGGAAGGATAGGATTTCCCCCCAGTTACATGACTTCCCTATTGATCAGAGTCTGATCAGAAAGTGCAATAGCGCTCAATCAAAAAATAGCAAAAAAAAAAAAATACTTCAGGTGACCAAGAATCCACATAGCTCTGTCTTCATACACTATGTGTATCCTTGGGGTAGCTGGCAAATGACATGATGGACATCACAAAAATTGAATTGTGTTTTTTAATTTTAGCCATGGTTTATTGACTAAGCCACAATGATCTGGATTGCTGGATTTATACAATGCCACTGAATTTAATGTTATGTGTGAATCCAAATGTAATTACATTTACCCATCATGAAAGGCCATAGTGTGTTTCCTTGATTGGCATCGAATGTGCTATAATTTGTGGCTTATAAGCTATAGTTAAGGGTTATGTATAATGTGAGCTCGGCTAACAGTGGTTTATTCAAATAAGCAAATAAGCCAACTATAGCTTGACATAATATTGTATGTCATTCAGTCTACTCACTGCATCTGGCTCAAATATTGTCGTGGTTTTTCTTCTCCCATGGTGAAGTTGGTTACTAAGTCTAGAACTGGCATGCCTGGCAAATATACTTCCTTGCCTTCACCACCATTATGTTGGATCAATATCTAAATAAAACCAACAGAAAACTTGGATTTCATTCTTATATCTATACAGCCACCGTGATCAATACCCCTTGATCGTTGAGCTGTGAAGGATTATCAGTGAAAACAGTGTATTTAGCTCAATAATTATAAGAGGAAATACTTTGATTGTCCTTGGCCATAGACATTTTGGTACTCGGAAAAGAAGAAATGAAGATCATTTGAGAGGCTCCTGGTCAATTTGTCTCAAGCAGAAGCCTTTTGAACCTGGCTTGTTGGCAAGAGAAGCCAAGCACAAAGGGTTTCATAGCGCCTTCTTGTTTTAACTGAGTGATCCTGCCATCAGTGCATGCTTGCACTTCAGAAGCCTTTTTTTTTAAAGGCATCATATGGTTAAGCTAACAAAGAGGATTCTAGTAAACAAATAAATGCTGCAAGGAAATGATTTACTGTCAAACTCAGGGGTGGGTGCGTGAGGGGGCTTAGACTGCTCTGATCTAATAAACACACTAAGGGCTCTTTACGCAGGGCTGGGAAGACATCTTGAAAAGCAATAAGGAAAACGCTCTTATTACTGCCAGCTGCACCAAAGCCACCTCCCAGTGAAGGAAAATGATAGGGCTGATCCATAAAATACAGTTGGCCTTCAAGAGCTGGCAATGCTATCAGCCTTGAACCATTGGTAATGAAGGAATTTAACCTTCCACTGTTCTCATTAAATAGTACACTCACTCTGGAGGATTCTTATCATTTCAAAGAAGTGGCCCATTTAGGTATCGCGCTGCTAGATTTGAACATTCTGAAAATGTATTCTTTCACTTGGCTTTTGCCTCCTTAAATTGGAAGGCTTTCTTGGCTACCTAGATTTACAAGCAGAGCTAAGATAAGGAACCCCACTGCATTTCCACTGTCCAAAAAGGAGGTGCTGAGATGGAGTTTCAGTAAAATATATAAGACGTGAGGAATTAATTGGGTCAGAACCACTGATGACATGTGATTGCACCTCCTTTATTGCCCAAGATTAAGAAGTGCCAAACATTGATAGCATTTTCTCCCAGGGTGGGTAATCCAGATGTTTCTGCTGTATCACTTCTGGCAAACACAAGGAGTTTGGCAAAGTTAGAATAGCCATCAAATATGTGTCATGTATGTGACAAATAAAACTTGAACTTGAACTTGATCTATTTGTCATCCTCATTTTATCTCAGAGTCAACCTGCAATGGTTTTAACACTAAAGTGACCTTGAATTACTCAAGTCTGACTATGGTGGAGAAACTTGTACCCCTTACAGTTTGTATGTACAGAGATGCTTTTAATATAGACATGGTGATAGTGATGGGGAGGAGGAGGAGGAGGACAAGGAAGATATGCATTTATATTGAGAAGACCTCCAGAAGGTCATTCTAGTTACTTCATGAGTAGACTACGCAGTGCACTCTTTATGAGGCTACCCATGAGGGCCACTCAGAAGCTACAACTCAGAACTTAGTGGCACAGTAGTCACTGGCATGACTTAGTAATGTCAGTGTGACACTAGTGCACTGCACTGCCAATTGGTCTCAAGATGCAATTCAAGGGTTTAATTATCACCTATAAAACCTTTTAAGGCACAGGACCAGGTTATCTGAATGACTGCCTTTCTCCAATGTCCTTTGCTCAATCCCTTTGACTGGAAAAAGTGGACACAATCAACAATGTAATTTGCCAGAATCTAAGCAATATGCCTTATTTATTGTAGTGCTCTTCATCTGAATAGCATCTCCCTACAGAGTTGTATGCCTCTTGTTCTGAAGTCTCTGAAAACCTTGTTTCTATATGCTATAAAACATATGGGGCATCTATCATGATGCCTCTTCTTTCATCTTTCCCTTTTGACACCTTCCCCTTCTCATGGATGTTATTGATGAAGACCTATATCTTTTTATTTGAAAGGAGCAACAAGGAATCAACCTACTGCCTTCACCTTTCTAGTTGTCCACAAAAGCTTGGTTTGCACTGTGAGGCTTAAACATATTAAGATTATGCTCAGAAAGTTGAATGAACTCAACATTTTGAGTTTGTAGTTTGTAGGAACTACAAGGTTTGTAGTTCCTGGAAATGTCTATGCAACACACAGAGTCTCAAACTAACCAGTCACATACTGGCTGTTGCAGCTGGTACGTTTTTCTATCATTCCATCTTGTGCAAAACCAGATTAACTAAGTAAACCATGATTCGGTGACTCACCCATGAGTGCGAAGTATCTTATAATGACCATCTCATTTCTAGTATCCAAAACATGGAGGAAAAACTGCTTAAAAGATGCAGCATACAACAAAATAAGGTGGAAACAGGAATGGAGCTTGTGTGTGTATGTGTAAAGAAACTCCATTCCTGTTTCCACCTTATTTTATTATAACTAACTAAAACACACACGCACGCACACACACACACACACACAATTTCCACCTAGGCTTACTTTAATTCCAATTTTTTCCCTGGTCCTAGATTTCAATTCTTGGGAGTGACTGTCTCTTGGGTTTCCTAATCAGAGAATTTCAGTATCTGAAATTATGCTTGATAGACACAGAATCAGGGAAAACATATTTTTTATAAAACCCAGTTCTAAGCCACATTGCAGGAGAAAAGCAAAATCTACTCTCATCCCAATAGATAGAATTTCCATTTGCTGTGGAGTTCTTTTCAGCCATGATTTATATTTTTAACAGAAAGTAAATTTATTAGAATGAATCAGTTTTTCAATTCCCACTCCCAAAATTGGCTATGGTTTGTTAAAGCCTGGGAACTTCCTGTATCACCTTGTGATGTGACACTAGTTTAGCAGAAGAGGGAACAAGGTTGTCATTCAGACTTAGAGTTAACAGCATTGGTCAGTTTATCGGGTGAAAGCTTCCAGAAAGAAATTACATGACAAATGATAAATAAAACGAAATATTAATCACAATTAAAGAAAATCACAGCTTCGTGCAAGCTGAGAGCTTAATGTTCTTTCCTTTGGTTAATCCAGTTCAAAACTGGATTAATTTTTAGAAGGAAAAATTAATGGCCTCTCCTGACAGCATAAATGGATGACTTGTTATTTAGGGGAGAGAGGGGATGAGAATAGGAGGCCAAAAGCTTGTATTTCATTGATTCCCAGAACAACAACATGAAGAAAAGTGCATTCAATAAGCAAAGTTAATTTCCTAAAATTAGTTTAATTTACGGCAGCTGTGATGATGTGGACAGTGACCTGGGAGTTGGTCAGTTGCACTTCATTCTGAGTACACATCCAGAGGATGGTGGACCCTTGAATTGTCAAAACCCTGCAAATGAGGACCCCCTTGAGAGAAGATCTCTGACAAGTGGGTTATGACAGGGTGTGCCATGATTTATTAGAATATTCCTTGGTTCTGACCATAGCATAGCAGCCAAGTCAAAGGCTCTACACCAGTGTTTCTCAACCCTGGTAATGTTAAGAAGTTTTGCTGGCTGAAGAATTCTGAGAATTGAAGTCCAAACATCTTAATGTCGCCAAGTTTGATAAACACTGCTCTACACAGAGATCTGCTTAAACACAAAGATAAGAAGATGCTTTTTTAATGGAAAACTCATTTTCAAAATATTTCAGCAATACAGAGGGGAGGATATTTTTGCTATTCTATCTCACTTCACCAACATTAGGTTCTGGATGTACCTCTGTGTTGCCAAACCTAAACATGCTTTACAAAAGTTAAAAAAAAAAAGCCCAGCAACTGATAATGCATGCTAGTGCTGATAAGCAAAAGCACTTTTTTTTTTAAAAGCACCTGCATCTAAAAGTCCCCAATTCTCACCCACTTGTCCTTAAAAAAAAATACTGCAAAGACATTTCTGTCCCAGGATTCTGCATGATGTCCTCATTATGCAGGAATGCCTATAGCTTTTGAAATGTTGTTCAATTGTAATTCCCAGGACACTTCCAGATTAATAGCTTTTCTGTCTCCAAGCTTTCTGATTCCAGTATAAAATATATCCAAGATTGATCTTGGCTGTTTTGACTGCTACCTGATCATCCTTGCAGCAACTTTACTCATGCATATAATAATCACGGTAAAGTGAGAGGAAAGAAACGGACCAGTGTTCAATAGAAAAAGATAAGCTATTAGAAAAACCCAGGCTTCTTGTTTGCGGAGTAATGATTGCCCATTTCAGACAAAACCACATGGAAAGGAAAGCTCCCCATTCATAGAAACAATGGAGAAAAACCAAGAGGTGCCCCGTAATCTGATAATCACATGTCATCTCAAGACTGTCTCTTCACCTCAGAACTGTTTTTGCTCTCCTCTCCCCTTATCATCAATGGATTCTCCCTACTGAAATAGGTTTTGATAGAACGGATATTCTCAAAGAACAAATAGCTGTAAAATTAAATCACGGCCATTCTCCATTTTCTCTTACAATGACATAATTAATGGGAAAGCTCAGACACAATGCATTAAGCCACAGCTTGCTGTTGGACCCAATGCATGGGTTAACATCCTACTAAATCGTATATTGTGTCTCTACAGATCACAATGGCTCAATTCATGCAACAAACCAAACAAGTTATATTATCTGTTGGTTTATTACACATATTTTTAGACTGCTGCAATTCGACAAAAGTGGAAGGGAGCAAATAATCCTTTACATTGTCCTTATATTGCATTTATGTTTATATTGCATTTGCCATTCAGGTTAATTGTGAAATGGATGGCAATATAAATCAAATCAAATCAATCAATCAATCATCAGTTAATAACTGACTCCTGATGACTTACGTACATAGAAATGATCACTGGTGGAATTCAAATTTTTTTACTACCAGTTCTGTGGATGTGGATTAGTGGATGTGGCTGGAGGGGGTCATATGAGTGGCTGGGCAGTTTCTATAAGCAGGGCAATAAAGATTAGGCTAGAAACAACACCAGAATGTTTTTTTCCTGCCTTTCTTAC
>JAEANM010027793.1:0-10479 GCA_017656035.1 Myanophis thanlyinensis
ATGCCCGCCATCCTGAGACCCCTGTTGAGACTGTAACCCAAAAGTGGGGAGGATCAACTCTTGTCCCCTGTGAAAAGTGGAGTTCACCTTGGGCAAGAATGTAGGATCCAGCCTCAACACTACATGGTCCCCATGGAATATGCACAGGTCTTCTCTAACAGACAATGCCGAAAGTTCGGAGATACGTCTAGCCGTGGTGATGGCAATCAAAAAGACCGTTTTCCATGATAGAACCTTTAACGGAATCGAACTCAATGGCTCAAACAGAGCCTGGGTCAACGCTTGTAACACTAAAGGAAGTTCCCATGTAGGGTACCGATGTATAACCGGGGGACTGATATTGGTGGCTCCCCTCAAAAATTTTGTAACCATGGGATGTTTAGCCAATGACACCTCAGGTCCACAAGCCACTACAGAGGCTAGCGCCGCCACTTGGCGATGTAAAGTACTAGGCTTAAGGCCTTTATCCAACCCCTCCTGAAGAAACTCCAGCAGGAGAGGAACAGAAACCTGAGACGGGTCGGACAAGCGACCCCTACACCACCTACCGAAGGCCTGCCAAGTGATCTCATAAATCCTATTGGTCGACGGCCTACAGGAGGCCTGAATGGTCTGTATGACCCTACTAGACACCCGACTCTCAATCAGGGCGCGGCGTTCAAGCTCCATGCAGCTAGGTTGAGCCACTCCGGATCTGGGTGAATTAGCCGACCCTGAGACAGTGGAGGGGGCTGCAGAGGGAGCCTCCACAGGGCCCTGACTGACAGGCTGAGTAACTCGGCGAACCATGGCCTCCGAGGCCAATAGGGAGCGATCAGGATGATCTGCGCCCGTTCGTCCCTCATCTTCCTGAGGACCCTGGGGATGAGCGCCAGTGGTGGAAAGGCATATAGGAGACCCCGTGGCCACGGAACCCTCAGCACATCCACCCCTTCCGCCCCTGCCGATGGGTAACGGGAGAAGAACCTTCTTAACTTGGTGTTGTGAGGAGTGGCAAATAGATCTAGCAACATCGGACCGTAACGAATCAGGAGCTGCTGAAAAATTTCCGGGTGCAGCTCCCATTCCGCATGGTCTACTATTGATCTGCTCAACCAGTCCGCTTTTACATTGTCCACCCCTGATATGTGAGCCACTTGCAGAGACAAGAGGTGACCTTCTGCCCAACTGATCAACCGATGAGCCTCGTCCATCAGGGCCCGAGATCTCGTACCCCCTTGATGACTGACATGTGCCTTGGCAGAGATGTTGTCGGTCAGAACTAAAACGTGACAATTCTTTACCAGCGGGTGTAATTCTACAAGAGCCAGGCGAACGGCCCTCAGTTCCAGCCAATTGATATTGTGAGTTAGTTCTGACCGAGTCCACCGGCCCTGG
The DNA here is from genome assembly GCA_017656035.1 of Myanophis thanlyinensis. NCBI lineage: Eukaryota > Metazoa > Chordata > Lepidosauria > Squamata > Homalopsidae > Myanophis > Myanophis thanlyinensis. The sequence continues at coordinate 1,378 of JAEANM010027793.1, forward strand.
ACCAAGTGATGGTGTAAGTGTGCCCCCCAGCCCTGGAGGCTGGCGTCCGTGGTGACCACGATCCTGGAAGGCTCCCAAAACAGGCAGCCCCTGTCGAGGTTGGCCGGACTCCACCAATGGAAGGATTTGGAGACTGCTGGGGGAACCCGTATTCTGAAGGACAGAGGAGTGGTGCCCCTGCGCTGGAAGGGCAAGAGGAGCCACTGTAAGGGCCGTGAGTGGAACCTGGCCCATGGTACAATGTTGAAACAGGACACCATCTTCCCCAGCAACTGGGATAGTTGGTGCAATGATGGTTTCGGTTGATGAAGCACCTGCGCCCTCAAGGCTATCAGACTTTCTTTCCTGTCTCGAGAGAGAAACACTCGTGTCAGTTCGGTGTCTATGATCGCCCCCAAAAGTTGGAGTCGTGTAGTGGGTGTCAGGTGGCTCTTGGACATGTTGATCGAGAACCCATGACGCTGGAGAGTCTCTATGGTGACCTGCAGATCCCGACGAGCTGCCACTGCCGACGTTGACTGCACCAAAATATCGTCCAGGTAGGCGTGAACGCGGATCGGTTTGAGATGTAGATGAGTGGTGATAACCGCGAGAAGTTTTGTGAAGATGCAGAGGGCTGAGGAGAGGCCGAACGGTAGCGCCTGGTATTGAAAGTGAAGACCCTGATAGGCAAATCTGAGGAACCTTTGATATGCCGGATGAATTGGCACGTGCAGATATGCCTCCGTCAGGTCCAGAGATGATAAAAGGTCCCCCCGGTGCAGTAACACTAGTATGGTCTGAAGAGAGTGCATTTTGAACCGATGATACTTTACATAATAATTGAGATCCTTTAAATTCAGGATCAGTCTCCAGCCCCCCGAGGCCTTTGGGATCACAAACAGAGAGGAATAAAACCCCTTCCCCCGAAATTCCTGGGGCACCGGGACAATGGCGCCTATGTCGAGAAGATGATCTATTGCCGTGCGCATGACCTCCCTCTGATGTGGGTTGCTGGAGGTCCTGCACTTTAGGAATCTGTCCGGTGGTAGTTCTTCAAACTCGATCGTGAGGCCGTACCGTATCGTCTGCCTGACCCACACGTCTGATGTGGATGCCTCCCATTGATCTGCATATAGTCGTAGACGTCTACCAATGGGAGGGTTCTGTCCAAAGTCATTTCGCACGTCGAAAGGGCCAGCCCTTGTCGCCCCGGAAAGGCTTCTTTCCGTAGGACTGTTGTCTGCCTCTAAAGGGTCGCTGTTGCTGTCGATTCGGACGGTATGCATAGTCTTGTCTGTACGAGGCGTCCGGTCGATAGGACAAGTCCGACCGGTAATCAGCGATTCTCTGGCTCTGAAAGGCGGAGTCCTCATATGTCTGAAAGGACTGGCGTCGAAAGGAGGATGACTTTTTGCGATCCGTCACTCTATAACCAGATGTCATCTTCTTCTTGCCATCCTTGGTCTCCGACAGGACTGGAGCCAAAGCCTCCCCAAAAAGGTTGCTGCTGAAGAAGGGCAAGGAAGCCAATTTCCACTTCTGCTTCTGATCAGCTTGCCAGTTCTTTAACCATAACAACCTTCTGGCCACCACCGACGAACCTATCGCCCGGGCCGCGAATTTTGCGGCATGCAGAGAACTCTACGGCCGCAATGATCTTGTTAACGTCCTGATGTAGTCTGACGTCCTCAGTAGTCAGTCTGGCCTGTAGCTGGCGAAGCCACAACAACGTGGCCCGATTAAAAAAGGACGCGGACGAAGCAGCCTTGACCGCCCAAGCCGATGCTTGGTGACCCCTGCGCAGCACCTGCTCTGTTTTCTTTTCATCCTGGCGTAAGGACTCCACCGGGTCCGTCACTATGGCACTAGCGGTGTTCAGAGCCACTATCGGATCATCCACCTTAGGAGGCTCAAGTGTGTTGGCAAAGGTTGATGGTAAATTATAAAATCTCTTTTCCGAATTTAGCGGAGGTCTGACGGCAGCTGGTACCTCCCACTGCTTCTGTACTACGTCTGTAACCAGCAGCGGTGCTGGAACCTCCTCCGTCTTAGCTTTTGTGGTGCTAAAAGGAGCTGTGCCGTCTCCTGAAGAGATGGACCATCCGTCTCTGTGGTGGTGGTCGTCTTGTCCGATAGAAAAGTGATAATTTTTGCTTTGTTCAAGAGAGTTCTGAACAATGAGGCCCTGAAGAGGCCAGTCGATTGTTGAGGCTCCGAGTAGTCCTCACCGTTATCAGACAGGATGAATTCTTCCTCGCCTGAAGCAAGGGAATCGTCCTCTGAAGATGAGGCAGACAAACCTGCCCCTCCTTTATCTCTACGTGCCACGGTTCGTTTGCGCCTGCGGCCTGCTGGTACCGTCGAAGAACTGGTTGAAGGCCCCGCGTGTTTTTGAGACATGGCAGTAGCAATAAGATTTTTCATCTGTGCCAACAGATTGTCCTGCATTGTGGCTAAAGATTCCGACAGCTCCTGTGGGGCATAATCAGAGGTGATAGCAGGTGTCTCACGTAGTGCCGTAGTAGCCTCTCCCTCAGATACCAGTGTTTGAAGGCCCTGAGAGAGGACACCGACCTCTTCTACAACTCTCTCTGGGGATGGCGAAGGCGACATCGCCTGAAGAGACCGCCCCCCAGCCAGGTGGGGACAAGGCACGATATCAGTCGAAATCTGAATGTCTGCTGCCCTTGCCTGCCTGCACTGATCTAGCCCATTGCGTATCTAACTCTTGCTGTCGTTTACTGGTCTCCTTTTCCTCCTGAGCCGAAGGTTTGGAGGAAGTTTGATTCTTGAGCCTCTTTTTCGGATTAAGGGGCTGCTCCAAGTGCTTTCTCTTTCTTGTGCACTTGTGCCCCTGTGGAGGTGACAACGCCCTGATAGGGGCCGTGGAGGGATCCATCTGAATGAGGTAATAACAATAAAGAAAGCGTTAAGTCATGAGGCCACCAGACCACTTCCGAGTAGACCGGGTCCTCAGGCCTCATCCTAGACCAAGGCCTGAATGGGACGTACTCTCTAAAGAGATGCCCATTATACCCAGTAACAGGCAAAAACTGGCAGTCTGCCCCCTCACCATTCAAATGCGAACGAGGCCATGCTCCTGGGGCCTAATTAAAAGTGACCGGCCTTGAAAATAATGAAATCGATTGGCGCCGTACAAAATGGCGGCCGGATTCCCCATACAGAAGGCCAGAGACATCCAAAATGGCGGGCGCTCTTCCATGAGCCCCCTCTTGCCCCAATCCCCAGCACAAAGGGAGGGGCTGACACATGTCTTGGCCCACGAACGCATCTCCTCAGCCCACAGGCCGCACGCAGCCCCCAGTCTCCGTTCCAGAATGGGTACTCATGTATTCTGCCGCAGCGGCTCTTCCAGGAAGCGTCCTCACCCCCCGATCTCTCCGCAAGACGCCCGCCGCCTCGGAGAGGCCTTGGGCCAGGCCGAAGGTGCCGTGGCTCGGGAGTGCCACGGCCCTCGTTCCCCTGCACCTGCCGGGATTTCCGGCCTCAGAGCCAACGCCGTCATGGCGAATGGCTCGGGAACAGCCTCTGCCGCCGAGGCTCGGCCGTCCTGATTCGATCTCCTCGCTAAGGCAGCAATCACGAGGCTGCGACCCTTTCTAATTCTAATCAGACCCTTTAAAAGCGTATAAAAGGAGAGGAGAGATCATGACGCTTTCCCGCCCCGCACCTCGGAAGTGGTAGCAAGCAGCGTTCCCAAGGCATCCCGAATGAAAGTCGCTTCAACAAAGGGACTACCAGAGCACAAAACGGACCCTTCAGACGAAGGAAGCCCAATCCCCCCGTTTTATGGTCAGATCCTGTATAAGATTGTGCCTTATTGAGCCCAAGAGCTCGAATAGATAAATGGGAACGCAATAATAAAAGTAAAAAGGGGCTTTGGAGATATTCTGTCCTCACTTAGTTTTCTTCTAGCAATAACTATGAAGTTCCTGATGGATCTATGCTGACTGAGTAGGAACTGGGTCAGGAGGACGGGCCTGGTCCCTTTTATACTTCCACTCAGTCACATGGACCTATGAATGACTGGGTAATCTCCCAATCAATGGATTGACTCTTCAGCTCAGACGGAGAAGGACTAATTCTGGATGTACAAGACCAAACCTTAAGAACAAATGCATACAAAGTCAGAATCCAGAATACAGCAAGAGAAAGCAAATGCCATCTCTACAAAGAAATTGGACAACCTGGTTATTGCTGCAAGAAGATTACACAGACTTCAAACATTGCAAACAAGAGCTTGCTCTGTGATTTTAGAATTCAAAAAGTTAGACATCTGCCACACCACACACCAATCTTCATAAGTGTTGATAAGCAAAACAAGAAAGTTTAGAAAGTGGGCATTGTATTTCCTGGAGACAACAGAAGGGAAAGAAAATCACAAATTATAAAAGATCTTCAAACATAAATAGAATGACTGTGGTGAAGGAATGCAAAGATAGTATTGATCACAATAGGCACCTTGGATACAGTCTCAAAACATATGGAGAACCAATTAACATCACTATCATTGACAAAATCACCATCCGTCAATTGAGAAGAAGACAGCTTTACCTGGAAAAGCTTACATCCTGTGATCATATTTTTCATCTTATTTAACAATATTATGTGCCTCTTCCAAGTCCTTGGGAAGGAGCCAACAGGTGGACCAAAAATGCCAAACCTGGTTTAAACGTCTGATTGTATGGCCAGCCATCATATTAAAAAATAATATTTATTTCATTAATCATTAGGCCATGTCAGAATAAAAAATACAGAGACATTCTAAGATCATGGGTATTAACAAAGTAATGTGTAACAAAGAGCTGTAAAAGTAGAAATAAAAGTAGATACAAATCTTATTTCTGAGTCTTTCTTACAATTTATCCTAACCAGAGCCACATGCAGTTTTTAATTATATTGTTTTTTTCAGATGCTAGAGCTGTGTTATATGTAATAATTGAGTTGTCACCACATATTTTATTTTAATGCATGGATCCCAATAGACCATTCATCTAAAATGTGATCCAAGATACCAATATCTCATTTTCAAATACAGTTGGCATTCAGATAATATATGAGCAATATCCTTTATCTCTGGAGCTCCACAAATAGAAGTATGTTCACCTGGATAAATTTTCCATATTTCACCACTATGAAATGAAACAACTTCTGTAAAATCTGACAATTTTAAGAACATTATAAGAATGTTAAAACAGCATAACACAAGTTCTGTCACTTTTGTAATCTGCAACACATATACAAAATGGGTAACACTCAATCATGATCATTCCCTCCACACTCCCTTCCCTATTGATACCTTTAAATTCAACTCTGGATGCTTGGGGCCAGAAAAAACTTCAGCCTTTCACTTTGTCAGAATTGCAATGATTCCAGATAAGTAGCATTATGCTACTTATCTCCCATGTTGAAGCCAGCCTCAAATGAAACAAGCTTAAGAAATTGCTTCTACCATTCTGCTGCTGAGGCATCAATGCTGACTAGGTACTCTGGCTGACTGGTGGTTACCATGGCTGCTAATTGGTGGAAAAATTTGTACTCCTCTGATCCATGTTGGAAAAGCAAGCAGCAATCATTTTCCCTTCCACAGGTGAGCTTTTGAGAATATGTGATTTCCACCAATAACCTTTTGCATAGGTTGATTGACTCCTCCTCCTGCTCGATACTTTCCCAAGACTCCCACGTCCCAAGTACTTGGTGTGACTAGTCTAGTGAAGACCAGGAAGATATGACAACAGTGTTCCAATGTTTGAGGAGCTTCCACAGAGAGGAGGGTGTCAAAGCTATTTTCCAAGGCACCTGAAGGCCAGACAAGGAATAATGGCTGGAAACTGAACAAGAAGAGATTCAACCTAGAAATAAGGATAAATTTTCTGACAGTGAGAACAATCAACCAATGGAACATCTTGTCTTCAGAAGTTGTGGGAACTTCATCACTGGAAGCTGTCAAAAAGAGATTGGACTGCCATTTGTCAGAAATGGTGTAGGGTCTACTGCTTGGGTAGGGGGTTGGACTAGATGACCTACAATGTCCCTTCCAACTCTGTTAATGTGTTAAAATCATCCAGGATTTGAGCAGGGGAGAAATAGCAGGATTATACAGAGAGCACATTTGGCCTGGTGGTTAAGGTGCTGGCTTACAAACCAGGAGATTGTGAGTTCTAGTCCCAATTTAAGCATGAAAGCAGTCTGGATGACTTTGGGCCAGGATTATTGTTGTGGGGAAAATAGGATAATGAAGAAACATTATGCATGTTTGCTACCTTGAGTTACTTACAAGGTAATAAAGGTGGGATAAAAATCTAATAAATAAATATTCCTTTTTGTCATTTGGGCTAGTAGTAGAATTGGACAACTTTGTTAATTTCAAGAAATCAAAAGGGAAGAAATGGAAGATCCAACAATGGCTAAACATATATATGCACGCATGTGCGTGTATATATATATATACACACACACAGAACAGCGCAAAATTAAAAGGTCATGGAGGATAATGAAGAAGGGGCGTTCCTGCTGCATTATTTAATTCAGGTTAGTGAAAACACAAGGGATAAGTTGGACAATTACTTTCAATAGCATTTCACCTAATTAATCAGTTTCACGCAACTTAAAAGGATTCCACCTATTTTTCCAAGTTTTTGGTGAACAATTAAGAGTTCTTCTATTGTCCAGATCTATCTGTTACTTAGCTGTCTCCCTGGTAGGAATAGACTCTGAATGACATTCACCCAACACTTTGAACAAAGGATTTCAAGGCTATCATAGTAATTGCAGGATTGTTCCAAAAAGTTGATGCAACGTACATCATTGACTTGATTTATTTAATGGGGCAAGTGGTTCACAAATAGAGGCTGTGTGTTATGATTACATTGATTTTCAAATTTTAATTAATAACATAAATTATTCTAGTAGATAGACTATGGATTTATTATGATGGATTTCCCCCAGTGAGTTATAGAGTTCTGAAGAGCAATTACAAAATATTTGTTAGACACTTCAGGTGTTCCTGCTGAAATATGGTATTCAGAAGTGACCATGAATTCATATAATTATTATGAAACATCTTCTACTAAACATTAGTTAATAGGTTTCTCTATGTTTTGCAGAACTGAGAGAATGAAACTAGAAGGATAGTTACATTACAATAGGTTGGAATCCACAGTGAGTTTAATTGAACCAGCCACAGTATTTAGTACTTGTTCCATACCATATATGGTATGGAGCAGACACCAAGTCTGGCACGGTTAGTCAGAGAGCAGGAGAATCCTGCTCTCTGATCGGTCAAAACGCGCGGTTGTAAGTAGTATAAATAGCTGTCATTTTGCCTATGTTCTTCGTTCTTGTTATGAGTGCTGTGCTGAATAAAGAGCTGTTTTCACTACGAGCTGATTCTGAGTCACTTTAATTCCGATCCAAAACACTGGCGACGAAGGTGGGATTCGGAAGAAAAGTCAGACAGCACTAGCCTAACTCATCAAGTTCCACAGAGATGTCCACTTCAATCCAGAGACGGAAGAATGGGAGGCGTTCATGATACAGTTCCGGAGCTACCTTGTAGCGAATGACTTGGAACGGGCCAACGATGACAAAAAGATGGCCTTATTGATCGGGTTCTGTGGACAACGAACGATCCACCTGGCAAAGGGCTTGGTATTGCCACAATCACTAGAGACTATGCCTTGGTCCAAATTGCAAAGGGTTTTGAAGGACCATTTCGAGCCAGCCCCTTCGCGAACCGTTCTTCGCCACAAATTCAATGAGAGAAACCAAGGAGACAATGAATCTGTAAACGATTATATAGCAGAGCTGAGAATGGCCACGGAGAAATGTGAATTCAGCGACTTGGAGGATCGGCTAACGGATCGGTTAGTATGTGGGGTGAAAGACCCCTTCCTCCAACAAAAGCTGCTGGCCAAGCCTGAATTGACCTGGAAAGTGGCCGTGGGGATCGCGAGGGTAGCTGAGTGTGCGAAGAAATCGTCCGCTTCAATTAAACAACCACAGAGAGCAGCGCGGAGCAAAAGCCCGCCAAACATTAAAAAGGTGGGAAACACGAACCACTTAGGCGAGGAGAGTGAAAGCGAGCTAAGCCCTGACGAAGGGGTTCACTATCAAGATAACAAAGCGACCAAACTATGGGGAGAGAGTGCCTGTTCGGGCTGTGGAGGATGACATCCCCACCCAGACTGCAAGTTTAAAGGGGCCGTTTGCAGGAGGTGTGGAAAAAAAGGACACTTGGCACGAGTTTGCTGTGCCAGCATGCCAGCCATCTTGACTGAAAAGCCATTTCCACAAAGCAGAGGGCCCGAAGGGGGACCGTTCCAGAGAAGAAGCAACCAACCGGACAAACGAAAAACTAACAACATCCAAATTTGCCTAAATCGGAAGAAAGGCACCCAGAAAATCAAACTAAGTCTCTGCATTACTGGAAAGCCCTGCCAGATGGAAGTAGACACTGGATCTGCTTTAACTATTATATCGTGGGGCAAGCTGAAACGATTAATGCCTCAGCGGCAAAAAGAACATCTCAAGCCATAACAATCAGTCATCAGTGACTATCAAGGCAAAAGAATTCCAGTATTAGGAAGAAAAGTGGTGCCAGTCAAGTTCAAAAAGTTTGAAAATCAATTAGAACTAACTATGGTCGAAAAGAACCTGCCCAGCCTCTTAGGACTTGAATGGTTCCAGGCATTGGGGTTGCACATCGAAAGGGTCAACAGACTCAACACATCCACACCAGACGGGGAGTTCCAAGACCTGATGTCAGAGTTTGCAGAGCTCTTCGCTGACAGGTTGGGCAAGTATAATGGCAAACCTATATCATTTAGTTTAGATCCCCAGGTTTCCCCAATCAGACTCAAGCCAAGAAGAGTCCCCTTTGCTCTTAAAGCAAAGGTGGACGGGCAGATTGACAAGCTGCTCAAACAGGGGATCCTAGAGCCTGTAGAACATGTGGTTTGGGAAACCCCTATAGTGACCCCTGTAAAGTCAGATGGGTCACTGAGAATTTGTGGAGACTATGAATCCACGCTGAATAAGGCCATGCAACAGAGTGCCTATCCGGTGCCAGTAGTACAGCATTTATTGCACCAGCTAGGG